>JAJLWU010000127.1:0-24087 GCA_030570855.1 Tardiomyces digboiensis | reverse complement strand
AGGCGTAGGCCTTTCCAAGACCTCCTCCGGCACCGGTGACAACCACCACTTTACCGTCGTATCTCAGTTTATCTCCCATTGTGTGATGATGTGACGTCTACTCCTCCCACTTTTGGAGTATTGGTGATTTTTCCCCAGGTTAGTCCCCTGGTTCTGGCCCCGCCATTTATATACAAAATCAGCCTCACCAGTTTCGGCCCCAGATCTCACCAGCAACTACAACCCATGTGCCGAGGTCCCTTGCCGCCGCACCTGTCCCGCATGCAATTTCTCCACAAAAGTGCAAAACTGGCCTCGGCTCGACAGACTCGAGCCATGACGTGAGCGGTTGGTGCGGTATGAGACTGGCTGTATTTCTCAACTCAGTGTCTGGATTGAGCTGCATAAAGTCGAAATGTTTGTACTGTAGCATTGGTAGCTTGTTTCGTGTCTGAGTCAGTCAGATACGCGCACCGGTAGTTGTCATCGGCATCTCTCGTAAGCCTTGAAACAAGTAATGCGCTGGCGGAATAGGCAAAAATATCGCCGCGGAAACCGGGTACAATGCCGGGACATCGTTCTTCCAGGTGTCATTTGTAGTAATTTATGGAGACATCACCACCTACTGTATCAATTCAAGCGATGTTAGACATTGGCACTCAAACGACTCATGACATGGCATTGATCTGGGCAATGTGCTGGACATATTGTGATCCGACAATTTTTATGGGGAGACTCGAGTAAAGTGCTCGAGTGGTCTATAGCGCCACATTGAGATCTAATGCAGCACTGTAATCTTGACGAATCTCCAAGCTACCCCGCGTGTAGGCTGCCGGGTCACATGCTTCGTTTCTGCTGTCCGCATTACTTGATAGAGACCAGTTGCAGTTGAAGAGAATATGCTTTAGAATGTTATTTGTCTGCGTCGGTGATCTAAAAGATCGTTGTCGAACGGGAATACATGTAGAGTCTCGCGGTTGGCTCAGCCTGCAATGGACCAACTGAAACCTGTTCATACATCAATTGTACGACCGTTGATGCCAACGTAGACGTCAAATTCGATTTAATGCTCAGAACGTACGATACATATATGCATATTTTCAGCATGACGCCGCACCGACCAGTGACTTATTTTTCAAGCCAGCCGTCAGGTAATATTCCACACGTTGGACGGCACGCTCCAAGAAGAGCAACGCCGCCAATGGGGTACCTGGCGCGTGGAGAAGGTTCTAAATGTCTTGTTACCCACCTACAAGACCAATTCGGATCCCATTGTTTGTTTTAAGCGATGTTTTCGAGGCGCTTCACCTTCAGGCCCTCCCACAGAGGAAACGTCGTGCATCATAGTACATCTCGGTCTTGCCTTCAGGCACCAAACCATCGTGGTGTCTCCAAGAACACGAACATTTATTCAGTATCCAGTATTATTTTTTTGAGCCTGGCCACTCCTGAAATCGACTCAAATTCCTGCAACGTAGAGACCAGTTGCGCACCTTGCGTTTACAGTAGTGTAATTACTCATGCGCGTCAGGACTAAAACTTCTGACGTTTTTGATAAGAAATACATCGTGACGGCATCAATTTATGCAAACTATTTTACACTTTGTACATGTTGCTTAGCCGGAGAACGGCTAGCATTGGCATTGGCATTGGCGCTGGAGACATTCTGGGCCGACTTTGGCTTTCTGCGATGCTTCTTCTTCTTGGCTTCGCCCTCACCAGGAGTGCTCTCGCGTGTATTCCCATCACTACCGGTTGCATCCTTCTTAACCGGCTTTGTCTTTTGTTTCTGGGTTCCTTGTTTCTCAGAAGTACCCTTTATCGCATCACCGCCAGCATCTTTCAAAGTCTGCTGTGGCAGCGGCTCCTCTTGATTAATTTCTGGCTGATCCTCTGCTTCATCGTCGTCGTCGAGGACCTCCTCCTGAAGAAACGAGATGTTAAGATGACCTGCAACGGGCTTCGTTGTAGCCTCATCAACGACACCAGAATCGTCAGAGGTCGCTGACACATTCTCAGAGTGGAAAAAGTTCTCCACTGGTGTCAGAGCTATGTCACGAACCTCCCGATAGGTAATTGCTCCGTCGTCAACGGGCTTGTCCTCGCCGGCAAACAGCTTGTCGACTTCAGCCAGACTTTCATCCTCTCCGTGATACAACACTTGTAGCATTTTCTCCAAGCCGGCCGTTTCGGCAGAATTGTTTTGAGGCAAAGATCGCTTGTACGATATGGCTCTCAAACACTTGAGAGTCAACGCTAGCTTCTCCCGCTCAACTCGTTGGCCTTCTTCAAACCCAGCTTTACGGGCGGCTTCAATATCTAGAGCATGCTTAGCCTTGAGACCGCTGAGCTCCTCCGCACGAGCGGCTTGTTGTCTTGAGTGAACTTTGAGGACCTCTGTATGTTCTCGAAGCATCTGTTCGACCATGTCTTTATCCTGCAACGTGGCAAGCTGATCCGCATTAAGCTTAGTGGGCTCCTGATCCTTGATATCCTGGAGCTTGTCAAGCTTCTGTTTGCGCTTTTGCAAATTGCGAATGCGCTTGTTAACATAGTCTACCAGCTCGTTGCCTGTCACGGCCGCTGGACTGCTGCTTGGGTCCGGTGTCGGCTCCTTCACCGCCACACCGTTCCCGTTGACGACGTCTTGGCTCTTCGACATAACGCTTAGTTGTTGTGCTTGTTACTAGAGTTGGAGTTGCTGCGCACTTATATTACTTTGTGAGCCAGGCTGTGACCTCTACGAATGAGGCCCGTTTTACCGCACGCGCGGCCAACCCTCGCCACGAAAAGTGCAGAGTCAAGAAAACTGAAAAAAAATGCAAATAATTTTGATGACAAGGCTAAAGTCGGTCGATTATTAGGTCGACTGAAGGTTCCTTGGGGCCGTGAATTAATAGGCGCGATGAGATAGCAGAAATATGCCGTAGTTTCTCAGGTTCGGGCAGTTATGGAAGCACCAAATGGCATCCTGTAGGCAGCCTTTTACCAGGGCCATTGCTCGAATCTTCGATCGGTTTAATGATCTGCAAAAGATTGAAAATGCCGAGTCCTTGACTGGTTTCGTCAGCTTCACAAAGGCATGGGCCTACATCACGTGTTTTATTGAGGTTAACGTGGGGTAACCAGCTGTACAGAATATTCACAAATCCATTGGCGATCATGTCGCGAGCAATAACCAAAACAACACCATCTCACATTTATTTCTCATTAAATGGTTTCTTGGCCCACCCAATGGTCCGCCGTTGGAGCTACCAGGTTGGATCTAATGCTTCGGTGGGCAAGGGCGCCATTTTGGCAAGAAAAGTGCCGCTACCAACTCACGTTTGGCCACAAAAGTCACACATGAGCACAGTTGCAACTGGCGGCCGGTCACAGGCCCTTAGCCTTATTGAAAAAGCTAAACAGGCAGCAGCGCATCGGGCCATTGACGAGAACTATCCGTCTGATGCGCGAGCTATTGGTATTGGCAGTGGAAGCACTGTGGTGTATGCGGTAGAGCGCATCGCCCAACTTCGTGACCAAGGCAAGATTGATGTAAGCAAGACAGTATTTGTTCCCACTGGGTTCCAGAGTAAAATGCTCATTCTGGGTGCTGGGCTGAATGCCGCGCCCATTGACATTTTTGGTGTTGGCGACTTGGATATCGTGGTTGACGGTGCCGACGAGGTTGATCCGTTTCTCAATTGCATCAAAGGCGGTGGCGCCTGTCTATTTCAAGAAAAGTTAGTCGGTCAGTGTGCACGCAAGTTTGTTATTGTTGCAGATTCTTCAAAAAAGAGTTCTCAGCTGGGAACTAAATGGACTCAGGGAGTACCTATTGAGGTTGTGCCCATGGCTTATCCCAAGGTTACTGCCGATCTGCTGCGACTAGGCGCAAAGGAGGTCACGTTGCGACAAGGCGGCAAGGCAAAGGCTGGTCCGGTTGTGACTGACAACGGTAACTTCATATTGGACACTCACTTTGGCGCTATTGAACCAAGTGAAGTGCGTAAACTGGATATAAAGATCAAATTGCTGGTTGGTGTGGTTGAAACAGGGCTATTCAACTATGCGTCTGTTGCCTATTTCGGGGAAACTGACGGCTCTGCTTCATTTTTGTCTCGCCCATCCGACGCAGGGGCTGTGGATCCAAACCAGATTGTTGTTTAAGTCACTAGAAATAGAAGCATCTCTCGGGAAGCCCGTTCCAAGCTTAGTAATTGTAGTAGTAACCTCGTAGCGGGCCAATAAATAGCGTTAAGCTTTGTACGCGAGGAATGGTAAGCGGGACTCTAGACATTACGCTGTACAACTTGTGTTAAACTGACTATCCTTGGATGTTATAGCTCACCCGAAATTGCATTGTCGCTACGATTCGCTTGATTGAGCTGCCCTACTGTAGATGGTATCCTCGGCTGTCTTTGGCAAAAATAGTCTAACAACAGAGCGTAGTAATATCCTAAACTCGCTGCAGTCTGGGCTAGAAACTTTAGTAGCATGCTGCTCGTACATAAACACAACGGGCTGTGAGGACCACTCCCCCCACTGTTCGACTCCATGAAACGCCACCTTCTGATAGCTTGTCTGTTGGCTATAATGGCCACAATGGACACCGAGGCATTCGCACTCCTAGGGAGAACCCCACCAAATCGGGGACCATGGCATGAGTCGCAAAAAGTTTACACCGATCTCATCGACATTGAATTCGGCATTCCAATCCACAAGGGCTTACCTCTAAAGCCTGTTAATACGTTTGTCAATCGACCCCGTGTAAATCACCAAACAATGATATGAAGTCACATAGTCGAGTCTTTATGTATTCAATCATATCGGATTTGGGTAGCATATTCGTGTCGGTTCAGTCCGCTAAATCACTCAAAAACACTAATAGCCTTTGCTGCTCTTGTTTATCGACTGATTGAGGTCCGCAAAACAAGGGGATTGACATCTCGCGAAGCAGCTCGAGCTGGTTCTCCATCATTATCAAAGCCTCACGGTACACTCTGTCGTCATATCGAGCCAGCTCCTTGGCATCCTCCTCTGCAGACGATTCAGTGCTTGAATTGGGCTGAGAAGCGCCTACTAGGCTCAAAATGCTGTTGAGATTGTCGCGTTGTTGGTGGCGCGTTTGTTGCTTTTGAATGAGAGACTGACGCTGGTCGTACCACTGCTGCTCTCTTCGCTTCTGGTCTTGAATCATGTCCCGTATGCGTGCCATCTTGTCTTCATCTTTGCTTGTGTACTTGACGACATATTTCAATGCTTCCCCATAGGTAGTAATCCGCGTCGCAGTCGTCGGGGCCACATCAATTGATTCCTCCCTAAAAGGACATGGTTCCACTTCACACATGGCTTGAGTCTTTGCAATTCGACTCAACAATTCAAGCACATCATTTCCTCCTGTTGTTGGTTCAAGCTTATTCAATCCGTTCAACCAAGACTCACTCACCGCTCATTACATCACATAGCTGTCCTAAGCTTATTTATCTCTCGAAAGTATTGTTAGCATAATCCTTCCAGTGGAGTGCTCTAGTCGAGATGGTCTGTATGGGGAATCAACTTACCCGGTTAATGCTACTTATGCAAACTTCATGGCGTTTCAGGGTAAGGAGACTCACGGGTGTGTTGTTCCCACTGAGTCGACAACGTTGGCATTTGAAACGCACCCGTCACTCGAGAACCGACGTGGATTGTAGGCCAACAAAGGCGCCAGCAGCTGAAGAATCGCTGCAGTTTTCACCGCGGATTCTCAAGTGCGCATAAAAAAACGATTGGTCTGCAGGTCCAAGGCAGCTTGCTGCATTCGAACGATGGCATCGGCGGTCTTCTTTCTCGATATGAAGGGCAAGCCCCTTCTGTATCGTAATTATAGAGGTGATGTGCCGGTTAGTGCCGTTGAGAAGTTCCCGATGCTTCTAATGGAAGCCGAAGAGGAATCAGGCGTAATTCCTCCCTGTTTTTCACACGAAGGAATTAATGTAAGTGAGATGCGTTTAAATTCACGCGTGCAAAGCCCTCTGCAAAAGAGATCACGTAATTTCCGGGATTCCGTGTGCTTTGCACACTCCGCTTACTTGTAGCCATGACATTGATGATAGTGCCAGACCTCTCGACTAACCATAGTACCTATATATGACCCACAACAACCTTTACTTGCTTGCCCTCACCAAACGGAACTCAAATGCGACAGAAATCCTGCTCTTTCTTCATAAAGTCGTGGACGTTCTGACTGAATATTTCAAGGAACTGGCGGAAGAGTCGATCAGGGACAATTTTGTCGTCATATACGAGCTGCTAGACGAGATGATGGACTTTGGATACCCGCAAACAACAGACACTAAGATACTTCAAGAGTACATCACACAGGAGTCGCATGCACTTGACGTTCAGGTGAGGCCGCCTGTAGCAGTCACCAATGCTGTTTCGTGGAGATCAGAAGGCATCACTTATCGAAAGAACGAGGCATTCCTAGATGTTGTAGAGTCTGTCAACCTTCTTGTGTCACCAACAGGACAGGTGCTTCGGTCAGAAATCCTCGGATCGGTCCAGATGAAATGCTACTTGTCTGGTATGCCAGAGCTCCGCTTGGGTCTCAACGACAAGGTTATTTTTGATCACCAGTCTAACACGACTGGGCAGACAGTGCGAGGCGGAGGCAAGGCAATCGAAATGGAAGATGTCAAGTTTCACCAGTGTGTGCGCCTGTCGCGGTTTGAAAATGACAGAACCATCTCGTTCATTCCTCCGGATGGGGAATTTGAACTCATGTCTTACCGCCTCAACACTACTGTTAAGCCTTTGATTTGGGTAGACTGCAAAGTTGTCAATTACTCTAGTTCGCGGTATGAAATTGTTGCGAAAGCGCGTGGACAGTTCAAGAAACGATCCACTGCCAACAATGTCGAAATTTCGTTCCCGGTACCAGAGGACGCTGATTCACCAAAATTTAAAACAACTTCAGGTTCTGTTAAATGGAAGCCTGAGACATCGACCATTTTGTGGAAGATACGGCAGTTTGGGGGTGGCCGTGAGTTCTCGATGCGCGCAGAGCTCGGCCTGCCTTCAGTCAAGAGCAACGACGACGGTACGGCCAAAATAAAACGGCCCATTACAGTCAATTTCACGATTCCTTACTTTACAACCTCTGGCATCCAGGTGCGCTACCTGAAAATCATTGAGCCCAAGCTCCAGTATCCTTCATACCCATGGGTACGCTATATCACGAAATCTGGCGATGACTATGCCATTCGCATGTCTAGGTAACTCCATTTTAATACACTCTACATTGTTTTTAGATTCTAGGAAAGTTCTCCCTGGCGGTGTTCATGTGCTACATGTCGTAAATACAGTCGTTAAGATCATACGCGCGCTATTATAGCTTGAGGCAGGTGTCATCCATCTACTGGTGGAATTTGCGGTCAAGCTCCCTTAAAACATTCGCCACCGAATTGACCTCAACATACGTTCCACGAGATTGCAATTTCCCAATAATGGTGCCAAAGTCAGCCCGGCTGAATCCTTGGTGACGGGACAGTGTTTGATAGGCCGCAGACGCAGGGATGAACGTGCCATTAGCTGGAGTAGTCGACGGTCGTGATGCAAGAGACGTGCAAAATAGCGTACTCATAGGGTCCGTTTGGCACAAGCTACAGGACCCAGGGTCTCCTGAACACTCACCTGGGGGAGGCCCCTGGGATGGGACTTCAATTGACAGCCCTGGTAGAAGAGTTGGCAACTTGTCACGAACGCCGCGCTGTTGAATTTCAGGGGACAAAATTAACGGCGGAAGGGTATTTTCCTCTGCAAACGAGTTTTCGGCGCAAACACACGGAGTGCCTTCTACGCAAAACCCACACTTGTCTCGTGGAACCGACATGCGCTTGAGAGGGGACTCTTTCTTGGACTTTGTGGGCCGTGCGTACATGGCTGTGAAGTCAATCTCAGTCTCAGAGTTGCGTCGAGGAGGTGGCGTCGGCGCCCGAGGCATATCCTCAAGTTTGCGTTTCAGAGGGTTTGTTGACGGCGGCGTCCTTTCAGATGCAGTTTGTCGGGAGAACTCCACCATGGGACTGCCGAGCAGCCCAAGAGGACTTTGAACTGGTTTCCAGGGTGGTATATGAGCTCCGCTGCCACTTTGAATACTTCCATTCGAATCCCCCGAGCTCCGGCGCTCCCGCAACCCGATCTGCTCACAGACGCAATCATCCTTGGTGCAAATACCGCACGTCTCGTCGTGTTGGGTGGTAGGGCCCACCAAGGATTCTGAAGATCGTCGACTAGGCAATCGCTCTTCGAGCGCCTTGTCAAAAGCAGCGTCAAGCTCGTGTACAGAAGGGGCGGGCGATGCTACCTGATATGTTGAGTTGGCCTTGGCAAGTTGAATGTGAACTGATCGTAACTGATCCTGCAGCTGTTCTTTATCTTTTTGCAGCTGCCGGATGGTCAAATTCAGGTTGACCTCGCGGGCACGAAATGAGTCTTCTAGTTGTTGCAGCCTGCACTCGAGATCGGACACCTGTTGAGCCTTGCGCTCTCTGAATGCTCGCTGGGCTTCACGATTTTGTGCTTTACGCTTGTTGGGAGGCACGTCGGCGGATGGCTTTCGTCCGGGCTTGGGCCGAGGTGGCAGTACGTAGACCTTGGAGGCCGATAACTTTGGCATGGTTCCGACTGGCTTTGAGGCGAGCGGCTTTGGTGCCACTGGAGCTGTTGTTAGAAGTGATCGCATTCGCCACTGGAAAACGGTTGTGTTATCAATCTGAGTTCTTTGATCTGTGGCACAAGTCCCTAATTCCAGCCAAGTATGAGACATAGAGCTATTTCAATAACCCATGTCGGCCTCTTGCTACTTTGCGACGTTGACGGGCACTCGAATCTGATAACAAGAGCCGTTTGTACGATAACCGGCTACTCCGAGGCACGCAGAAAACTTTTGTCAAACAAGGCTACTTACGAGGCGCACCCATGGTTTCAGGTTGCGGCGATGCTGTGCTCGACATTCCTGGCAGCTGGCCCTTATATATATATCTGAGACTGACGCAGCCGGATGGTTGTATTGCTTCGGCCAAGACGTCGTTTCTGTCGTTCTCAACGGCTATTGGGCGAATCTGATAAGTTCCCCATTGCTATGGCAACTGATTTATCTGATGTGGAAATGATTGACATTGGGCAATTTATCTGATCTCCTCGGGTTCGTCTGTGTGAAAAGTCTGCTCGGGATCTTATAACCACTATTTGAGACAATTAGTACTAAAGGCTGTTTATAGAGTCCGCTATACTTGTTCAAGCGTCATCATTGTGGCCTCACTATTCCAATCGGCAGAGACGGCAGAGTCGTAACTCGAACTAGACAAATCCAACTGGACTACGTCATCGTTACTGGGTATTTTGCGCTCCCTTCCAATTTCGTCTTGGCTAAAGCGGCTAACGGTGTGCAGAACTCCGAGATCGGGCCTGCTAGTAATTCATGACTTCACGCGAGCCGTTAGTTAATGCTCGTGGCTTGCATCTTGCTACCGCATAGTTGACGAGCACGTCCTCGAATTTTTTGCATCAAATGTATATGGTACTCAAATGCTCGGTACATAAGCCTCTCTGCATATGCTACATGAGATGCATGATGTACGGCTGAAGATTTTCAAAAGGTCTGGCATCTCAGTCGACCGAGGAGTCTAAAACTTCAGCTCGCTAGAGGCTTCTATCTATCGTCTAAACTTGGATGCAGGCTGCTAGATGCCGGGTATTGTGGCCAGTGTCCGGGGTATCTACCTATAGACAGGTGTACCAAGCTGCGAGCCGGCGCTGGTTTACTTCACAGCCAACCGGTCTGACCAAGCAAGACGATGGACGCGAGGCTCGCAGAAAGGAGCATGGCAGAGATAAAAAGGATGCATCGGTCACCGAACCAAAATTTACAATTAGAAATCAAGAAAAAAGGGGCGAAGACAGGACTAAGAAAACCAAGGCAGGCCCTCCAGAGGGCAACGACTTGAAAAAGTCCGCTGGCCAGCAACCGAGACGGCGGCGTCGCAAAGCTACCAAGACGACGCAAGACGACGACAAAACAGAATCAAAGCCCAAACCTCGCAAGGGTGCTGTTACAGAAATAAAGGAGGCCGAGTTGGTCGGAGAGCCACTAGCACAGTTTTCTCTTCGGGCACATGATATCTCATGTGTACCGGTGGATGTTCCCGACCAGCCGGCAGTACCACGGCTCCACAACGACTTGGACCGCGTCCTATTTTCTCCAGGTGTGCATTTTCTCAAGGATCCTCGGACCAATGTGTACAATTTCTCCAAGCACTTTGAGCGCATCATGTCTATCAAGGACTTTGATTTTGGTAAAATCCCTGCATACGTGCCGTCAGGCAAGGACTCGCGGCTGGCCCGACTGGCAGAACAATATGGACAGACTTATACTGGATCGACATCATCGCTCACATCTCTCTTCACACATTTGCATTTCGCGCTCTCGCACGATCGGCCCCCTCATCTCATGGGGTTATCAAAGTTCTTTCCAAGCAAGCTAACGACTTTCACCAACTCGCAAAAGTCTCCTGCAAGTATTTTCCTGCGGTACGATGATACACGAGGTGTTTACAAGGTGGATGCTAGTAGAGCTAAAGACGACGAGATCATCGTGATGCTTCTGGGTCAGGAGCTGGAAATTATGCTCACATCTACAGAAGACGAGTTTGAGACGTTTAGAAAGAACTCAAACGTTCCTTCACCGAATGCGTCACATACATATCATTATACATCTTGTGGAGATTTATTGATGCGATCACAACTCGATTGCAAGGACGAACGACTACCAGGAACCGGTGTATTTGATCTCAAGACGCGAGCAGTTTGTGCGATCAGACATGATCTAGATTATGTGCAAATCCATGACGGATCCAACTACCACATCACAAAACTTGATGGCGAGTATGAGTCATACTCGCGGGAATGGCACGACTTGGTGAGGTCGTCTTTGTTCAAATATTCGCTCCAGGCACGAATAGGAAGGATGGATGGAATATTTGTTGCCTATCACAACGCCCGCAAGATGTTTGGATTTCAGTACGTCCCATTGTCAGAAATGGACAAAGTCTTTCACACGTCTCACTTGCTCCCTCGGGAAAAACAGCGGGCTCTCAAGCCACGTGCCCTACAGAAAGGAACCAAGGATGGCGATGGCGAGTCCAAGGAGAAGGTCACCTCTGTGACAAATCCTCCAATCCGGAACGGGGACCACCATTTACTTGACGATGCCATGTCGCAATGCGCCTCCGTTATTGCCGATGCCGAGTTCAAGCTATCTACCAGCATACTCACAAAGGTATTCGACACTATTCGCGCCATTGGCGACGCTCGGCTTTGTGAAGCCACAACAGCCGATGTTGGGAAGGATGTGGCCACTCCGTCATACAGTATTATGATGGCCTCTGACGGCCCTGACTCGCTTACTGTTTTGGCAAAGCCGATGAAAGACAGCGATATCGAGTCCATTCAACAGGACTCCGCAGCGCACCTGGAGCGATGCATAGCAACGCATTCTTCCGAGTCTCACTATGGATATGGGGCGGATCCTTTTTGTCTTATTCTTCGCGGTAGTGACAAACTGATATCAGAGGAGATCCCGGACCTGATAAGCCTTCGCATCACCGTCAAGCAAACGATCAATGGATTACAGGTCGATGCATCTGATTTTCCCAAAATCGATCAGAGCACCGATAATTGGTCGGCCGAAGTTACCATCTCCGAGTTGAGTGCTGATGCGTCAAGATCGAAATACTTGCAGATGGTTCGACACGTTGCTGGCCTTGGAAAGTACAAAACTACTCCTCGCACAGAGAGACTCAGCGAAGAGGAAGAGGAGTCATACCGAGTCAAGAGCCTCCTTGAGTTGGATGAGCCCACAGGACTCCAGCGCCTGCTTCGTAAGCTCAGCGCAAAGTATGATAGCTTTGACGACTAGACAGCTTTGATAATTAGAGCACTTTGGTGCTTGTGTATAAAATTGTAACTTTGATGGTTGCTTTCGTTTCATAATCTTGTCGTATTCTCTAACTGCATACATCAATGAAGACTCGACACGGATGTAACCTGTTACCAGGTACGATCAACGGCAATACCTCAGTATCCATCCAGCTATATACCACGAATACATTACGATGGATTTCAACAACATATCAATATCTACTTGCTCGATGGAGTCTTCAGTGGAGTATCACGACAAACGTCATCACTACTCACACCGAGGCAATACGAGCATTACAACCCTCTTAAAATACACACGTCGACAACATAAAGCAACCATAAAGCAAACCGTATCGTCATCTGTCACAAATCCGCGTACCGCGTACGAGATAGACTATTCAAGCCTTGACCTTCTTGGGAGCCGCTTTCTTAGGGGCCGCCTTCTTGGCAGCAGGCTTCTTAGCTACCTTGGCGCCAGCTGTCTTAGCCTTGGGTGCAGCAGCTTTCTTAGGAGCAGCAGGCTTCTTTGTGGCAGCCGCCTTCTTAGGCACGGCAGGCTTCTTAGGAGCAGCAGACTTCTTAGGAGCGGCAGGCTTCTTAGGGGCTGCGGCCTTCTTAGGAGCAGCAGGCTTCTTCTCAGCCTTTTCCTTCTTAGGGGCGGCAGGCTTCTTGACGGGAGCAGCTTTCGTAGTGGCAACAGCAGCCTTCTTAGGGGCCTTTGCAGGAGTCTTGCCAGCAAGCTTCTTAGCCAGGGGTTTCTTAGTAGCAGGCTTCTTAGCAGCAGGCTTCTTAGCAGCGGGCTTCTTAGCCGCCGCGCTCTTGTTTAGTTTGACAGGACCAGAAGGACCCTTGGGCTGCAGAAACTCTCCTTTCTCGACGCCACGGCGAAGAGCAGTGTTGAAGAGGCTGTCAAATTGAGGCAGCGAAACACCCTTGTACGTGTTCTGGATAAATTTCTTCAGAGCTTGTCGGCTGGAACCATTGCGCTCCATAAGCTGAACAATGGCATCTCGGATCATATCTATCGTTAATCCACCATCATTATAATGATATCTGCAGAAAATGCGAACCCCATGGCTGCCGAAATGACCTGCCCAGTCGCGATCGACGCCGAACCCTAACTTAGAACCTCGCCAACAGTAACCCCCGCAACCACAGAAATAAACAAGGAACGTTGGAGGGAAATATAATCTAGAGTAGTCCAACTAATCATTCTCATAATAAATGAATTCTGTGAGTCACAGACCTGTCACAAACGGGCAAATCGTAGACCGCTATTCCCGATTTGCAGGTGGCACGTGGCATGGTGCGCCGCCACAAGCCACGCAACAAGGTCCGAAACTCGACTCAAAAGCCCAAAGAACCGCGTGAAAATAGTACAATCAGCACAATAATCAATCAGGCAAGTGTCACGGAAAGCTCAAAGAAAAATTGGCCGAGTTAACCCAAGGCCAATGCGGCATATAAACGATGGTGCCGATGCCCAACGCCGAGTGGCGTAATTCCGTGTGGCCCGCTAAAAAGCGACTCTAATAGCCAAGCAAGGTGTCAGAATCATTGAATAGAAGAATCACAAGTCCCAAAGAGCACCAACTGTTTTGAATCCTAGCCACAAATGGCATATCTGTTGAGATGCTTCACACTGCCCACCATGTTGCAAACTCCGTAATTATAGCCGGAAGCAAGCTCGGAAGCAAGGCGTCCAATAAACTTTGACTTAAACGTATTGTTTCAAGTAGAATTGCCACGCAGATTCATAAATACTTACCCTTGAAAGAGGGGTGCGCTGAAGGCGCCTTGCTCTTCTTAGCGGTTGCCGCAGTTGACTTCTTGGTAGTAGCCATTGAGAGAGTTCTCGAAAAGTGTTCGTAAATTTGTAAGAGAAATCGACGAAAAAACGCGAAAAGCGCGTTATCTCGGAAATACTGGGTCTCGAGTGTTGATACGGGCAGTAAACCGTGTCTCATGCAAGAAGGCTGCATCCCGCTCTTTATCACAAACCCAGGTGAAAACAGAAAAGCCCTAGCCCCAAAAAATTGATGGACCGACAGCGCATATTTATCGTGATGGTGGTTGGAAGGCGAGTCATGACGACGCGAAACAGAGTCAG
The DNA here is from genome assembly GCA_030570855.1 of Tardiomyces digboiensis. Taxonomy (NCBI): domain Eukaryota; kingdom Fungi; phylum Ascomycota; class Dipodascomycetes; order Dipodascales; family Trichomonascaceae; genus Tardiomyces; species Tardiomyces digboiensis. The sequence goes on along the minus strand of JAJLWU010000127.1, from coordinate 10,052 downwards.
AGAAGAAGCAAACGGCCCTAGGGCGTGAATTGATGTGAGATTGGCTCAAAAGGTCGAGAAAATAGCGGCAAACTTATCACGGAGCCCCAAACCCTAGCCCCAAACAGTTGATGCAGTTTGATGAAGATGCCGCTTGCACGCCCAGCTCGTAGCCATCACAGCAGTTACGAACGACCCAGGAGGCGGGGCTCGGCATTTTGGGTGACAGCAAGAGTTCAGTGTATGAGTGGTCTGGCATTAAACGTGCGTAGGTGCCGAGACAGCACGAAAACGGCTACCAGGGCCCTACCAAAGTCGAACTCCAAGGCGCAACAACTCTAGTTACTCGGCGGCACGGCTCAATTTTGCTCTTAGGTCTTTAGAATTCCAGTCGATAACGTGTAACCTTTGTACGCTATGGCATTGCTGACGATATTTTAGTTGACGTCGCCCTTCAAAACCCCGCGCGCCTTGTTCATGTGACCTCCCAACAAAGAGGTAGCCTGTCTTTGCACACTCGTTGCCTGCAACACGCCGACCTCGCGGATAGAGACCCACGTGGGCCAATTGCTGTTCAAGGGGCAGTGACGTTAGACCGACTTTCGTAACCGGTTAGCCAGCTCCTTGGAGTTTGCTGCTTTGGCAAGAATTGCATTCTTCAATTCCACATAGGGTGCCAGCTTGTCTTGATCCACATCGCTGGCCAGCTCCCTGAGAATTTTGGGTACCAATTTGCCCGTGGCCCGAAGCGCCGTGCCCGGATGGGTGGCAGTGAATAAAACCAGTACACTTAAATGTAAAATCAACGCTGGATCAGTGGCTTTCTCGAGTTGCCGCTGGTATGTTTGGTTGATTGTTGACACAGTCTCAAGTAGTTCCCCCGAGGAAAACTGCAAAGACTGGAACTCTTGAGCGCCAAGAATATTCTCATCCTCGTCGACAGTGATGTTGAGACTCTTACTGGCGTACATTATAAGCTCTTCCAGCAACTTGGCCCGAAGTTTAGAGTCATGGATGCAATTGATGCCGCCAACGTAAACAGACATTTTGCACAATGACCTACGCTTTTCTGCACCAAGCAATTCTGTCAGCGTTGACAATGCGGTATCGCCATATGCACTTCGCACCAGAGGCCCGAGAGAGGCGACGATCGTTGACACGAGAGATATAGGCAAATCTGCATACCCTTGAAGAGCGGCCGCAATCGACTTGTCATCGGGAAACTCCAATTTTTGCATCATCTCACCCGGCTCAGCACCACGATGCTCCTTATACTCGACCAATGCATTTGCATCCTTTCGTGCGTCACTGTTGTATTTATCCACGAGCCATGTCTTGACATCGGTCTCAAATCCAACTGGTACCAGGTACCGTCGCTGCCTTGGCAAGCGCTTGTATTTTCCTTTAGGTAGCTGTGGAACAATATAGCCATCTATTAGGGCGTTTCGGTCGCTATCACCAGCAACTCCAATAAGGACAGCTCCATTAAGGTCCACCCAGCCAGCATCTTGGACAATCTCAGTAATCTCCGAGACACACTGACTCACATACTTTGGAGTTACAAGGTATCCCGGCAAGTGAATAACGTCTTCGCCAACAACCTTCCTAGGGTCCTTAACGCCTATTTTCTGAAATGCGCTACTTTCCATCACGCCACTAGCACCGAGACTCCTTAAAAGACCTTGAATACGGCTTGTGCGATACGAATCTGGAGTATATCGACCGTCTCGTACCGTGCCGTTCAAGGTTGTCACGTTGATGGAGGTTTCGGCAATTGACCGGAGCCCCTCACTTGTGTTGGGAAGCTGGACATCCCGAATAGCAATAGGCTCTGTGCAAATATTCAATTGCTCTACTAGCTTCGCCATGGCTTCATTGAGTTTGCTCTGGAGCACTAGGGTGCCGTTTATGAGACAGACATCAGCACGGGTCTTGTTCAAGTGCCCGACAAGCCATTCTAGCGTTTCAGTATCGATACGATTGCTGACACAAAATTTCACAGCGTCAATGGCTGAAGTATTATCAAGCACTTGTAAGAGAGAATCTTCCAAGGCGACGATTTCTCCGCTAGATGTTAGCTGCGGTAATAGAATCAGCACCACTAGTACTCTCCAAATGAAAATATTGAACCACCATCGCGTAAAGGTTCGACAACAGTAATTCTAAAATACTTACCTTGGTAAAATGTGATCCTGCTTTATGTAACAGTCTGACGGATCAAGCTCCTCGATGACGGCCCTGACATGCTGCGGCTCAAGATCTACATCACCATCTTGACCAAGCAGAGAAACGGTCGTTTTACCTGGAGTTAGAGAACGCGATGAGTCCCATATTGAGGAATAATGAGAGTGAAAAGTTTTGACTCCATCTTGCGCTACACCGACAAATCAACAGTACCATGATCTTCCGCCATGTCAAGTGATGCAACAGGTTTGCAAGTCGCTATGCTAAACTTTGGTTTAGTTCCAAAAATACGACTCTGCGATGTACCGGCCTCCTGTGAACACTACGGATAGCTTCTAAAAGCATTCCCACAACTTATCCCACCGTCCCTACCGTACACTGAGACTCAGCACTAGCACCAAGTTCTTAACCACAACCAAACATACCAGTACCGGAAAGCTTCTTCGCAATATCCCTCTTTGCTTGCGACTTTGTTACAACACCGCTCTTCGACGCTGTTACAAAGACCGTGTCTCCCACAAGATTCTCGAGTTCATTGCCGAAATTGATGACTATGTCTCGGGCATCTGCTTCCTGATAAACAATTGAGCCTCCAAATATTGAGAACATTCCCGAACTGTCTTGCGTTCGTTGGCGGTGCCCGCTATTAGAAGAGGACTGTTGGATCTGTTGTGGCACCCGTTATCGTCGAACCACACTCACCCCAGCGAATAGAGCCTGTAACGCAAAACAGAAGACAGTAATTGAAACCTAGCACCTAGGTCAGAGTCCCCTTTGTTGTCACAAAGAGGGTGAAGGAATGATGTTCTTGCAAATGTCAGAGTGATCACTTCCGTGCAACCTGGTTAAAGATGACTAATATCTTAGTCACTTGGCTGCTTCGGGTGAAAAATGATTATTCTAACAATTTGACGTCATTGGTGCCTTCAACTAAGTACTTCCCGGGCGACTCGACCTCCCGGATAAGTCGATCGCATTTACGGGCCGCCTGGACACGACCAACGTTAGAGCACTCCCCTTGAAAAATTATGCTAAAAAAATTATTGAGAGTTAAATAAGTTTAGGACAGCAACGAGCATTGTGCTCAACTGAGTTGCAAAGGCTACAGTGACGTTGTCGTCGCTCGAAAATGACGGGCTGATTGGGGACTTCGAAATCGTTGTTTCGCAATTGAGTGGGCGTAGCTGCCTGATCTCTCCGATTTCGAAGCTCGTCACCAGTGAGCGACTTAGATACCTTAATAAACGTTGCAGACGACGATTTTGCATGTCCCTGACCTCTTCAGTAGCCTTCTGCGACTCTTGTGCTAGGACAGTTAGGTGGTTGATCTGTGCGGCATAACTGACAATCTTATCAAGCGCATCATTAATGGGTGTCAGCGAGCTATTTTGATGGACACGAATCGAATTTTCTCCTTGACAAGCGTAGTTTGGGACTCTAATTCTTTGATATTGCGTGTTGTTTTGGAGGCCCGCATTCGTTCTGGACTCGACGGCAGAGACGGAGGGTCATAAACCACACTTTAATGATATCAGGATCCTCGGACAAAGCTCTCCTATAGTCATACTTGCGCGTGAACATAGACCTGAGCTCTTCTAGGCGCTTTACAAAAGAGCTAACCCAATTTTTGCCGACTTTTCCGTCACCGTCTTTCGCAAGAAGTGCATTGGCCATCTCACGAACATACCGTGGCTTTGGTGGGAATTAGCGCGAGTTTAAATTCAAAATGTACTTTACCAGTGCGTTTTCTTGATCCACACTGAGTTTGCGAATCCTAGGTATCGTGTGCCACTTGGCCTGCAATCCATTCAATCAGTCTCTGACAGTTCCATACGCCACACCACGCACTCGTGCAGCTTCCTTGATACTAGTCAAGTTACCTTTTTATAGTCGCTAACAGCTAATTGAATACGGCTCTCTTTATCCAGAGAGTTTTCGAGGGATTCGCTCGCCATGTACTGTGTCGCGATACGCGTAGAAGCGATCGACTTACCCGGGCGGCCGAGGTTGCCGGGGAAGTACGTTAACCCGATTTGGACATGTAATTGAGAGACGCGCCGGGTAAGTACGCGTCTATGGACTTCGGCGCGACTTTAGAGTGGTCGACTGCGAAAATCGAGCACGACAATACTTCATTCGTTTAATATTTCCTGGCGATGGATGGTGGGGGAGTCGAACTTAGCAGCGATGCTCAAGTGTCTGAGCGCGTTAGAAAGTTCACCGATTTTCTAGACCATGTTGCGGAGAACCGAACGTCGACAAATCATCAGGAAGAATTGCGGAGGCTGCTTAACCGTAGTGAGACCAGGTATATTGTATCGCTTGACGAAATCAGAGAATTCAACCGAGAGTTGTGGTCGGGGTATGTAGTACATCGCAACCAATTCTTGTGGGATTTTAGTTTCTGACCACAGCCTACTTAACCAACCCAGTGAATGGCTCCCTGCTGCGAATCAGGCGCTGCATGAGTTCATTACAACTATCGTCATGGATCCTGATCAACACAACATCGACCCAGATACGCAGTTCTATGTAGGATTCCGCGGTACATTTGGGGATCACCTGGTAAACCCGAGAACCGTCAGAGCGACTCACCTTGGAAAGCTGGTCTGCATCGAGGGTATTGTGACTAGGTGCTCTCTTGTACGACCAAAAATTGTACGATCAGTTCACTATGCGGAAAAGACTGGAATATTTCATACACGCGAGTACAGAGATCAGACTAGTTCGTTTGACCCAATGCCAACGACGTCAGTATTTCCCACAGTTGATGCCGAGAACAATCAGCTTATTACGGAATATGGGTATTGCACATACAAGGACCATCAAACAATCTCCATACAAGAGATGCCCGAAAAGGCACCTGCTGGTCAGCTGCCGCGAGGTATCGATGTGGTTATGGATGACGATTTGGTAGACAAAGTGAAGCCAGGAGACCGTGTCCAGCTAGTTGGCGTGTACCGTACTCTGGGGGGAGGGGGAAACTCGAGTTCGACGTTCAAGGCAGTTCTCATGGCCAACAACGCGGTTATGCTTAGTTCCAAAGCTAATGGTGCCCTTGCTCAAATGCCGATTACTGATTCCGATATCAGAAATATCAATAAGATTGCAAAACGGTCTGACGTTTTTGAACTATTGTCTCAGTCCCTAGCTCCATCTATTTATGGTCATGATTACATCAAAAAGGCTATTATGCTCATGCTACTTGGAGGTATGGAGAAGAACCTGCCAAATGGAACGCACATTAGAGGTGATATCAACATCCTGATGGTGGGAGATCCCTCAACTGCAAAATCTCAGATGCTGCGATTTGTACTCAACACTGCTACACTAGCTATAGCGACCACTGGTCGAGGCTCCTCTGGTGTCGGTTTGACTGCCGCTGTAACCCACGACAAGGAGACAGGTGAACGGCGACTTGAAGCAGGTGCTATGGTCCTTGCAGATCGAGGCATTGTTTGCATTGACGAGTTTGACAAAATGAACGACTCGGACCGTGTCGCGATCCACGAAGTCATGGAGCAGCAGACAGTCACCATTGCCAAGGCAGGTATCCATACATCCCTCAATGCCCGATGTTCGGTGGTAGCTGCAGCCAATCCAATTTATGGCCAATACGACACACACAAGGACCCCCATAAGAATATTGCGTTGCCTGATTCTCTACTGTCACGGTTTGATCTTCTGTTTGTTGTTACCGACGAGGTTGACGACGAAAAGGACCGCCGCATCTCAGAGCATGTTCTTCGCATGCATCGCTATATCCCACCAGGAACTGAAGAGGGCATTCCTGTGCGCGAGAATGCCACCCAGTCGTTGGTTGTAGACGAGGAAAGTAGCGAAACACAGGAGCAGCAGGATAGTCGAGTCTATGAGGACTACAACCCGGTGCTCCACTCCGGAATCTCTGCTTCTCACTCTCGTCGGTCGCGTAATAAGAACAAGATGATTCTGAGTATCCCCTTCATTCGCAAATATGTACAATACGCCAAGAGCCGTATTCGACCAGTTCTCACCAAGGGTGCCTCTGACTATATCAGTGCCACATATTCCGACCTCCGAAATGATGAGCTGACTATCAACCAGCGACGAACGTCACCAATCACAGTTCGTACGCTCGAGACGCTTATACGTGTTGCCACTGCGCACGCAAAAGCTCGCCTCTCACATAGCGTTGATGAGGAAGACGCACGTGTTGCAACTGAAATTCTTCGGTTTGCGCTTTTCAAAGAAGTGGTCCAGGATGACGCCAGGCGAAAGCGGCGACGAACTACAGCAGAGCTATCTGAGAGCGAGCTTTCAGGAGAGGAGGACGACGAGGACGAGGATATTCCTCACGAAGACGAAGCACTAGCTGAGGCTGCGATGGACCTTGGTAGCGATGGTGACCCTCTGGACGATGATGATGAGGCCATCCAGCCACGCGCGACGACAGCACGTCAGCGCGCCCTTCACACGCAACGACAGTCACCACCGCAAACACAAGCGTCAGTAGTTCCACCGTCATCGTCATTCGTGGAAGCAGAGTCCCAGGAACTCCAGGAACCACCTACAAGGGCAACTCCTACTCTCGCTGCGGTGATACCAACGCAAGCCCAAGGAGATGTGTCCCGGGATCGATACTCCAAATTCCGAACAATTGCTGGGCAGTTGCTGGCGGATCCCACTGTGCTCAACGCCGAGGATGGGGTCAGCGTTCAGTCGCTAATCTCGGCAGTGAACGACAAAATGCCCTCGGAAGATGTCTTTAGTGAGCGTGAAGCCAGAGCCGCTATCCAAGAAATGTCAAAGGCGAATGATCTTTTCCTCCACAACGAAGAGGACTACGTCTACATACTCTAACTATTTAATATCGAATCAACTTTGCAAACATTGCTGGGCAAGTTTTTCACGCTTTTGAACACAAAGCACTTAAAACGCTAAAAACCACAAAAGTACCTCCTCAACGTTTTTGGAAGTGGTTGGTCACATACTTGGGGCTGTTGTGTCTAGACTGGAAAAAAGGCCGGGACAGCACCGCTGTCTGCTAGGTTACGAGCGTGCTTGAATATGTGAGTAGAGATTCAAGATTGTAACCATGTGATATCAATTTCTAACTCCCAGGGCGTCTAAATTGGTGCCAGCCCCTGTGATAGCGGATGCGTCGCTGCACAACCCGCTCCCGGCGCTGTTCAGGCCCTATGTCTGGCCATACATATTTCTTTATCCGGTGTTTGCATACATCTATTTCTTTCGCTATGAGGAATTCATCAATGGGTCTGAATGGACGTATGTTTATCTTGGAACCATTATGTCGACTCAGGCTCTTTTTTGGGTAATGCCTTTCTGGAACGTTGAAATCAGAAAACGGTTTGAAACTCAGCCCGTAAGTGCGCTTAAAATTGTGTCCATGACAGGGCTTTTTGTCTAGTAGATGCCACCAAAATGCCAAACCTTTAACGGCATCTTTAAAAATGTCCATGACAGGGCTTTTTGTCTAGTAGATGCCACCAAAATGCCAAACCTTTAACGGCATCTTTGGCATTTGGGTGGCGCTAGAAAAAGTTACCTAAGAGACTAGCAAACTAACCATAGGCCAAAGATGTGCACAGTGCTTCTCTAATTAGGCTCATCCCAGTTGCTAACAGTGGATCTGCTGAGATTTGCAAGTTGAATAAAATTCAAGAAAAGGATCATGAAGAGATCTCGTTTTTGTTCCAGAAGCGTCGATTTATCTATGACTCTGAGACGAATACTTTTAGCCCTCCAGAGTTTTCAATTGACGAAGAAACCAAGATTGGCAAATATCAGGCAGCAAGAGGATTGAAGAGCGCCGATGTCCCTATTCTCACTCGTCAATACGGTCTCAACAAGTTCGACATCCCTGTGCCGACCTTCACTGAACTATGGAAGGAACACGCAGTTGCCCCGTTCTTTGTGTTTCAAATGTTCTGTGTCGCACTTTGGTTTATGGATGAACTGTGGTATTATTCTCTTTTCTCTCTGGTTATGCTCGTTGGATTTGAGTCAACTGTTGTTTTCCAGCGCCAGAAGACAATGGCCGAATTCCGAGGTATGGGTATTGTCCCTTACGAAGTGAATGTATTCCGCGACGGCAAGTGGTCGGAAATAAGTACCGAGAAACTTTTACCAGGCGATATTGTGTCTGTAGTTCGAACAAAGGATGATTCTGGTTTACCGTGTGACTTGCTGCTGGTGAACGGTACTGCTATCGTCAACGAAGCAATGCTGTCGGGTGAGAGCACACCGCTACTCAAAGAGTCTATTAATCTTCGACCTGGTGATGACTTTCTTCAACTAGATGGCCTTGACAAGAATTCTGTTCTCTTTGGTGGTACCAAGGTGCTGCAGGTTACGGTTCCTGAAGCAGAGGATTCGCACATCCCTTTGCCGCCTGATCACGGTGCCATTGCTTATGTGACTCGTACTGGCTTTGAAACTTCTCAGGGCTCGCTCGTTCGTGTAATGATCTTTTCCACCGAGCGAGTGGGCGCGGGCAACAAGGAGGCGTACTTCTTCATTGGTTTCCTGCTTATCTTTGCTATCGCCGCCTCGTGGTATGTTTGGACTGAAGGCGTCAAAGTTGATCGCAAACGATCAAAGCTACTCCTCGACTGCGTGCTTATTATTACATCTGTCGTCCCTCCCGAACTTCCAATGGAGCTTACACTTGCTGTTAACAGTTCTCTGGCTGCGCTCTCCAAGTTCTACATCTACTGTACAGAGCCATTTAGAATCCCCTATGCAGGCCGAATTGATGTTTGCTGCTTTGACAAGACTGGAACGCTTACCAGTGAGGATCTTGTTGTTGAAGGTGTCGGCGGACTTGTTGCCGACAACATTCATGCTATGAAGATGATTGATGATATTCCTCACCAATCGACACTTGTTCTAGCTGCTGCGCACGCCCTTGTTCTTCTTGATGATGGTGAAGTGGTTGGTGATCCCATGGAAAAGAATACCCTCAAGGGCATTGACTGGACAGTCAACCGTAACGACCGGATTCACTCGAACCGCAACAGCCACCACAAGCTTCGTATTCTACGCCGATTCCAGTTTTCGTCCGCCTTGAAAAGATCCTCCAGTATTGCAAATGTTGATGGCAAAACTCTCGTTGCCGTCAAAGGTGCCCCAGAGACTTTACGAATTATGATTTCTGACCTTCCTGCACACTATGAAGAGACCTACAAGACATTTACCCGTGCTGGTTCGCGAGTCCTGGCTTTTGCCTACAAGTATCTGGACGATCATATGTCTGAGCACAAGGTTAACCAGCTTGAACGCAAGGAAGTCGAGGCAGGGCTCATCTTTGCCGGCTTTCTCGTGTTTAGCTCTCCTCTTAAAGATGACGCACTTGCAACTGTTAGAATGCTGAATGAATCAAGTCACCGTGTTGTGATGATCACTGGTGATAACCCTCTGACTGCAGTGCATGTTGCCAAGGAAGTCGAAATTGTTGATCGCGAAGCTCTTATTCTTGATGCGCCTGAAGAGTCACATGGCAACCACGAGCTTGTGTGGCGCTCGGTCGATGAAAAGACGATTATTCCTGTCAATCCTGCCAACCCACTAGATATTGCTCTCTACGAAACCTATGACCTGTGCGTGAGTGGTTACGCTCTTGCGAAACTCGAGAACCACGAGCACATTGTTGATCTTATTCGTCACACTTGGGTATATGCCCGCGTTTCCCCCACTCAAAAGGAGTTTATCCTCAACACTCTTAAGGATGCTGGTTACATGACCTTGATGTGCGGAGACGGCACCAATGATGTCGGAGCTCTCAAGCAAGCTCATGTTGGTGTTGCTCTCCTAAATGGTACGGAGGCTGGCATGAAGAAGATTGCCGAGAACAACAGAATTCAAGGAATGAAGAGAATTTACGACAA
>JAJLWU010000126.1:0-24151 GCA_030570855.1 Tardiomyces digboiensis | reverse complement strand
GGACATCTACTTTCGTCATTGAGAATAACACTGCCATTAAGCCATGTTTCATCGTGGCAATCTTTTGCCCCTCTTTGCGCTATTACAGATCCTATGGAGGTATCACAGGCTAAGGATAATCTTGTTCAAAAGATCAACGGTAAACCTGCAGCATCGTTCCTCGAGTCTAACACAGAGCTTATGTCATTTAGTCCTACTTCTTCTGGTGAGTCTACCAAAGTTTTTGCATCCGTGACACGAAACGGTGTCACCTCGCGTTACCGGGTTGAGGCGGGAGGCGGCGGCGGTTGGTCGCCTCGAGCCGGCCAGCTGGCCCTTGATCCAACGGCAAATGTTCGCCGGGGTGATATGATATTCTTTGAAATGGCCGTCCCTGTACGGCGCCTTGACAATAAAGTCGGCCGGCAGCTACATGATTATTTGGACACTCTGCATCATGATATCGCGCCTTCGCTGATGTTCGAATGCGCCCCAGTTCTAGAATCAGTTTCTGAGGACCTGTCATTACGGAAGTTTGGTGACAGCATGGCCGTTGAGAATATATTTGGCATGGGTTGCGAATCGGGGTTTCTCGTGGGTGATTTCAAGCACGCAGTCGAAGGCGAGAGTGTCGTTGCGAGGGTTGATTAGACTGCCCCATTAAAAAATAGTTTGCATTCCGCACTTGGCCACATATTAAACTTACGAATTATTCAAATTTGCAGTTACTACGGTAAAATATTGGCGTTCACTCCTGACCTCAACAGCACAAGGGCTAACCGTTTGCCCTTTAACGGACAGTAGCATACAGCAAATCATTATTAGCAGAGTCTTAAATAGGTCGTAGCAATTAGGATAGGAGGGCGATCCATTTGGCACGAATTGCCCGCAGCACCTGAACGAATAGAGGCTCTGGAGCAGTAACAGATTGAGGAGGTGGTGGTGAAGCAGAGGGTTGGGTCCAGAAATAAATTGTCGCAAGCCGAAGACCCACTGCAACCGCAACAGCCTCCGCTGCGTATGTGACAACACGTCCAATGAGCGAAGCAAAACCGAGCGGATCTAAATTCGAAATTGAATAGGGCAAGTCGCGTTGTGGACTATTTGGTGAGTCAGGAGAGGATGGCTGGTTAGAGCCAGTCTTGTCACTAGAAAGATGCACCAGTGCCTTTTCGGATCGCATTTCCTGCTCCATTTCCATCGCCCATCGCGCAGTTTGCTGCTGAGCGCGATCTCGGCCGCACATTACAGCGCTAGGCATTTGCATAAACTGCTGCAGCACTTCGATACTGCGTCCGGTAGTGATCAGCCCACCGTGTCCCCTGACGGCGGCTGCGATGAGTGCCGTCGACGTTTTCTGGGCAACAGTCCACGCAGCAAACTTTTGAGCACTAGTATGTCGGAGCCACGCCGCCCCCTGCTCAGAAAACAGGTATTTGCACAGAAAATGCAACTCAGAGTCCACAGGAGGAGGATAATAGTCGGGGGCCATGACAACGCTAGCGACCATTTCTGCATCCATGTTTCGCAAGCAGCTCACCGCACACGGAAACAGGCCCGGTGTTGGATCTTCAGTTTCATCTTCAATTGTAACGAGACTTTCCTCGGCCAGTCCGTTTGGTGAGCTCTTATATTTCTGTAATTCTCCTTCGCACCACTGTACTGCCTCATCTACTTCAACGCCAAACATGAATGGAGTTACTAGCCGCCGTTTCATTTCCTTTAGTACATCTATCTTCAGATGCAACAGCTCTCGGTCGTCTAGCTGGTCCGACTTTGCAATCACTGGTATCACCGGCGTGTACTGGTTGATTCGTCGCATATACTCAATGTCCACCTGCTTGACCCGGTTCAGAACCATGTACAGACATGCATCGACGTGTGTGAATTCTTTTAGCGATGTCGCATTCGTTAAGACACCGAGTGCGATAGTGGGATTGGCCACATTAACAACCTCGGCCGCGCGGCGAAAGCCAGCTTCCAAATATGACTCGACTGAGTCCATTGCAGAAGCAGAATCTTGTGAAAGGCCATACCCTGGCGTGTCAACAAAGCACACGTTGCGATCAAGAGCACTTTCGTCAGCGGCCTGTGACCCAAGCATCAACATGCTTGCTCGCCTGCTATTACGGCCGCCGCCGCCCTCGATAGCTGAACCGCTACTACAACTACTACCGTCTATTTGCGGCAAACAATAGAGCGGGCATGGTTTTGATGAAGCCTGAATCTCAACAATACCGTCCTTGCCAATGGGACGCGATGACTGACCATCCTCGACATAAACAATGTCTTGGCAAACGTCAGTCAGCGCTCGAATGAGTTCACTCTTACCAACGCCTGAATCACCTGTAACCAGCACCTTGAGTTTGCCCAACCGGAGTCCGTTTGCAGTAAAAGGCCTCCGTGATGGCAAGACCATACGGGGCATTACGAGTGCTGGTCCGTCGCCATTGGTGCTACTGAGCCCACCACTGCTGTCCACCAACGGAGACCCCAGCCGGTAGTGGCTGCTTGCATCGTCGGCATCCGTTACATTGTCAGAAGCAGCATCTGAAGTGGCATGCGATACCAACGACAAAGGCGAGGCACACGCACCAGTGCCTACAGCCGATGGGTGATGTGAATGCATGTCGAAATGTGAAAACGATGGCGCCCGCGAGAGTCGCCAAGACGAAATCGACTCGACATCGTCGCACAATGATGTATCCATTGATAATGCGCCTTTATCCTTTATGAATGTTGTTGGGGGTGGGGTAGAGCTTGCTGGAGACTGGTCGCTGTTGCCTTGGGTGCCGTGGTGGGCCGGAGTCACACGAGTACCGCTGCCACTGGGCTCCATGCTAGTCAGAAAGAACGTTGTATTGTTGTAATTGGGCGACATTACGCCACCGTCTGCGTCTCAGAGCGCACAATACCGGAAAACAGAGTCTGCCACTCTGACGTTGTTGCGGTGTCACGTTGCTCGTACAAGACGTCCGCCACGATCACAGATCTGTCTCTCTCTTTTTTTTATGTGTCCTACAACAGAGTCGCGCTCTTGTTAAACCAGTACCAAATACATCCACTGCTGTTTTCAAATATAATCTCAGTGTCACTTGAATACAGTGGCGAAAGGGGTCAGTTTGGCCGCGGTGTTGCTGGGTAACAGGGTGGGGGGGTTGGCGTGCAGCAGTCAATTGCATAACCCCGCATGCATTTTGCGGATTTTTTAAATTTTACAAATGATTGAGTTTGGCGTCATGATTGCAAGCAAGAATCCTGAGGGCCCGGGTTGTATATAATAATACTCCAATGACAATTTATCGAAATGTATCTTGTCTGCAGGTGCAGTGTTGTCTAGTTATGGTCATTTTTGCGGATATCCGCGTTAACCGATAACAGCCGCGCATGACGCCATCCCCGAGATAACGCACCCGTCACGTGGCGCCCCACCTGCCCGTTACTGCTGTTGCGAAGCTCCGTGTTCATTGTCGTCGCTCTTATTATTCTAGTCCCAGTTGAAACTAGTTTTGTGATTTTTGGCTAACTAAAGGTATGAATCAATCTAGCTGCCAAAGTAGTATTCTGGCTGTGACCAACCGGCTCTATACTCCAAAAAATGCGAGGCAGAGCCAGCCCCTTGATTCGCACCCACTAAGTTCACGTGAGTTGTTGGGGCCACTGGCCTGTTTCAGTTGTTGCTGGTCGAGACTCTGCTACTGAGTGTGCAAACATTCTCGGCAACCACCGCTCGAAAGTTGCTACGAGGGTGTGGGCGCCTAGCAATATAAGTTACGGCAAACCTGATGGCAACAAACCGTGCAAAGTAGATCACGCCAACATGCTAAAGGCAGCTTTATACTGTTACCGTGGCCAATTTGCGCTCAATCTCGACTGTATTGCTTTCCACGTTGCCGCCGTTTCCGCTGTAATCACTTTCATACTCGTCGTCTGACTCATCGTCTGACTCGGTTTCTGGCATACGTCTTGGGATGACAACACTAGGCTCCTCTGCATCCGCTTGCGGGTCCTCGTCCTCGTCCTCGTCCTCAGAGTCCGACGGAGGAAGCTCGCCAGGAAGACCATGCTCGCGACCACCAATAGCCCAGCCACTGGTCTCATCGGCCTTGGATAGGGTGCGCTCCTCCGATTCTTTTTTCAGCATGTCTATCCATTGTTGCTGAGCCGCTTGTATTGACTCGGCGTCAGTGCATTGGGCATACACTTCAAGCAGGTCTGCGTTGATTTCCAAAAACGCGTGTCCCCACGAGAAGTGGGATAAGACTTCGGCTGCCCAATCAAAGTGGCCAGTAATAGCAAAGCATGCAGCAAGAGCCTCGACGCAATTCAGCTTCCACGGTCGGCCGTAGTTGACGGGGTTTGCGGCAACAAGATAAGGCAACAGCCTCTCATTCTTGCCACCTATTTTCGAAAATGGAATCTCATTTATCCGTGCCCATGAGCACTCTACGACCGCTGCCCCGTGCACTTCAACAATCTCCCTGTCATCAGGACACACTGGCGCTTTCCCATTAGGGCTCACGACTATTCCCCCAAATTTCTGGCCAACTCGTAAGCTCTGGATTAGTCCCAGTCGCGACAGTTTTTTGCCACTGCATCGCTTTGGGTCACAGTGGTTAAAGTCCTGAAGTTAGTGCTCTGTATTTTGCAGGGCAATGCTTCCTTTGCAATAGGTCGGCTCCTCGCTCAAGTTTTCTAGCTTACCCACATTGCCATTTTGGTAGGGAACTTTGTCTCTAGTCCACGAGAGGTTCTCTCCTCGCGATGGTGAGAGGCCTTTCCGGATCGCTTACCACCAGCCCGGGCATCATTTTTGCCGCCTCTTCCCATTTTGACCGCTCGTTGGTAAAGATGGCAAAACTTCAGTTATAAAAAGTATCCAGCCGCGCCTATCGCATATGACGTGGAATATATGCAATATTTAGGTGCATATGTTGTAACTGGTGGGCGGCGCCGATCTCGACTCTTGGCTTTTGGTTAGCTGCAGCAGTTTCTAACGTACAAGCGGGCGTTTGCTTCAAGTTAGTGAATCTCTCTGGCTATGTTCTGGCGGCTCATGCCTTCACAGGACTCGATTTGTGGCCGGCGTAGCCAAAAGAGGTCGTATTATCGATACGGAACCTTGCGAGACCTACGAGCGCCACGGATTGAACTTGGCCAACATCACCGAGTGGCTATAAAGCTGGCTGTGCGGCTGGGTATATTCCCCCGCACTAGATCTTATTCAATAATGAATCGAGGATATATCTGTCAAGTGGCTCGAACCAACCTGAAAAAACGGCCAGTACTCGGAATTGACACAATTCTAGCGTAGTGGTCGATAGTTGTTGTTCGAGAAATTCAATTGCGCTCATTTACACAAGAGCGAGTTAATAATTGACATTTTGAACCGGTCAACTACGCCCTTACCCTTGACAGCTGATAAGCGTCTGTGGAATGACCATGTGAAGATAAGCACCTTCAGTTGACCAATAACGGTGTCTACCGTTATCAGAAATCCACTTATCGCGCCAATTCAGGGTGTCTTATCAGCTTCTATGGAGCGGCCCTCGTCAGTACTTTAGCCAGCATATTTAAAAATGGTAGCGTCTTCATCATATTTGGACAATTTTGAATCAGCTCGACAACAAGGACCTGCACAGGCAACGAAGAAATGTCAAACGCGACAAACCCTACTGCACCTCCTTGGCTAGATACAGGCGATAATGCTTGGCAGCTGACGGCTGCAAGTTTGGTCGGCCTTCAATCAGTGCCAGGTCTCATGGTGCTGTATGCCGGTATAGTCAAGAGAAAATGGGCTATCAATTCGGCATTTATGGCATTTTACGCATTCGCGGCAGTCCTTGTATGTTGGGTAGTTTGGGCCTATAAAATGGGATTTGGAGACCAATGGGGTTCATTCCCGTTAGTCGGGGCCCCGGGTCCGGTTGTGTCCATGAACTGGGAACTCAAGCAAGCTGTTATTCCGACTGCCGGTGTAGAGGCGAATTTCCCCATGTCAACCATGGTTTACTTTCAGTTTGTCTTTGCAGCCATTACATTGGTCATTACTGCTGGCTCTTACCTTGGTCGTATGAATTTCACTGCCTGGATGGTTTTCGTTCCTCTGTGGCTCACGTTGTCATATACGGTTGGAGCTTTTAGTCTTTGGGGAGGAGGCTTTTTAGCTAGTAGAGGCGTGATTGATTATTCAGGTGGCTATGTTATCCATTTGTCATCTGGTACAGCAGGGTTTGTCGGAGCTTATTTTATAGGGCCAAGACTCGAAAAAGATCGGCAAAATTTCCGCCCAAACAATGTGCTGCTAGTACTGGTTGGTACTGGTATTCTCTGGATAGGTTGGAACGGATTCAACGGAGGAGATCCTTACTCTGCTAGCCCTGATGCTGGTGCAGCGGTATTGAATACAAATGTCGCTACTGCAGTCTCACTTTTGGTGTGGACTATTCTTGATATAATATTTTTTGGAAAGCCATCCATCATCGGCGCAACTCAAGGGGTGATTTCCGGGCTGGTGGCAATCACTCCTGCCGCTGGTGTAGTCGCTGGCTGGGGAGCAATTATTATTGGCGCCGCTTCTGGCAGCGTTCCGTGGCTGTCGTTGAACATTCTTGGCAAAACTTTTGTCTTCACCAAGTACGTTGATGACACCCTTGGGACATTTCACACTCATGCAGTGGGAGGCTTTGTTGGCGGATTCTTAGTTGGCATTTTTGCCACTGCCGAAGGATGTGCTGCTTTTGCGTCTCTGTCTCCCGGTGGTGCAATTACCGGTAACGGTAAACAAGTGTGGCTGCAAATTGTTGGTGCGTTGTTTATAATTGGCCTGAACATCTTTATGACCTCTATTATTATGTTGTTCATTAAATATGTTCTCAGGATCCCGCTACGCATGACGGACGAACTGCTTGAAATCGGTGACGATGCCATTCACGGAGAGGATGCGTATACTTTTTTCACTCCAGACGAGCATCGAAGCTTTGTTTATAGTGAAACCGGCCATTCTGGACGAGTGGACGATCTGGAGCGCAACGGCGAGCTTTTGATGGGGCAGCCTGGTCCTGGTGATTCTACATCATCCGATGGACAGCATCCCAAAGAGACAGCTTAAAAAAAATAGCTGGGGTCTATAGTTTAGTTTCGTATTTGTGTTTTTCTAAAATTTTCTTTCCTAAGCTTTTAATGTTTTCGATACAGTTGTACCGTAAACACACTACAACTGCCGCTTCATCCTCTTCAACAATCTTTTTATCCATTGGCACTGACTTGGGTCCGTATAAAAATGAACAACTCCAGCCGCATGGGTTACATGAGTGCTAAGCTCGATGAGTAGCAGTGGCACATTTCGGGCTTCAATGTGGATAGTTCCAGTCAAAGCGGAAGTTGTAGCATCCAAAATGACGGCCCGCCGTTGTTAACCATGTGGTTGTCCAAACTTCATAGCCACCGGAGTTAACTAGGGCGTCAACTAAAAAACGGGTCAATATCACTCCTCCACAGTGTCCAAAACGGGTCAATATCACTCCTCCAGAGGGTCCAAAACGGGTCAATATCACTCCTTCAGAGGGTCCAGGCAAAATGTGGTGCTTTCCCGATTTGTACCGATTTACGAAGTCATACACGGCTGTTTGCCAGCCGCGCCGCCCGCACAACGAGTTCTGCACAGCCGCAATATTCAACTACCACTGGGTACCTTCTTATCGAACCTTTGGCTCCGGCTCAACTTAGATAGAGGACTGGTGAAGATTTGTTGGAGTGCCGTATTGCGTCAACAAAAATTGCAACAAAAAATGGGCAAAGCCACCTCCGCACGGGGACAACGGGATATGAGTATAGCGCTGATCGTCCGACACGACTGAGCCTCATAACCGATATTAACAGTCAAATCTATGGTGCTTGCATTAACAAAACATGTAGTCTCTTTTACATGCCTGTTAGAGTCGGGCAACTGACAATTTGGAGGTGTTGCGAATTAGGTCCCGGTCGCTGCAGGGTCTTTAAGTGCAAATCAGAGTCAAGATTGGCACATCGAACCAATCGAAACCCACCCACAGCACTTGTAGCGTAAAATCCTCCTCGTTGGCTGGTATTGGTGGCTGTAAAAAGAGAGATCAGCGGCACACTGACTCACGTCCAAGCTTGTTTGCCGCGTCCGACGCGCATCGACGGCAGTGGCGGAGCTTAAAATGCGCAGAAGCACGGCATCAAGTTACTTTGTGAGTCGGGCAGTTGCATTGTCGACCGCGCAAAACGAGTGAGGCCCTGTAAGTCTGGAGTACAGAGTAGTACGTTGTGGGCGAAGCAGGAATTGCCAGCCGTGTGGGTCTAGAAGTGCATACACTGGTAGAGGTGACAGCATAACTTGTGATTTACTTTGCAAACTGTCTACAGAATTCTAATTGATCCAACTCATGCGATATGGTTGGCATATTGGGAGGTGTCTGGGTACGAATTGTGTTTGGGACAAGGAAAAATCGTGGAATCGACCTCCGAGATCGTGAGCCTCACGGCCGCATTGTGCAGATAAACGGACACTCATCTGTCCGTTGAGTTTCGATCCATTAAAGGGCCCTCCGAGATATAAATCAAATGTATTTCCGCCTGTAAGCAAACACAACATTGGCAGTAGTACAGCAATAGGGAAGATGACCAGTCTTACGCATCACGATATCTTGGCCATTATCATCTTGGTGTGCTATACACCATGTATGATTTTGGCGGGAATGTGTGCTTGGAGGAACGGATTCCGTCGCTCAGACGGATGGATTTTACTTGTTATTTACACTGTTGGCCGTGTAGTGGGCGCCTGTATGCAGCTCGACACTATCAGCAACTCCTCCACTAGCGTCACCATTGGCGCTGTCACCATTCTGGCGGTTGGATTGTCACCTTTGCTAATGGCGGCAAATGGAATTCTACACGGGGCACTCAGGTCGCTCGATATCAAGATTCTTCCACTTGCATTTAGAGGTCTATTTCTGCTGCTTATTGTGGCCCTCGCCCTTGGAATCGCGGGTGGTGTCACTTCTGCTGACGACTTTACTCAGACTGGCATCTATGTCCCGCAAACAATTTCAAAGGTCAGCTCTGTCCTCTTCCTTGTGTCTTGGGTTCTTGTGGCGGTTCTTACGCTATTGGGCTATACTTTTCTTTCTCCAGAGTACCGCTCGACCCGTAGTCCAGAGGGACGCCTGCTGCTGGCGGTGCTTTTATCATTGGTGCCCCTTTTTGTGCGTGTCCTCAGCAATATTCTTGCTCTTCTCGCAGATCTCAAAGCATTCAATTATTACGATGGAGATATTCTTATTAATGGGCTTATGTCTATTCTTCCAGAGTTTATCTCTCTTGTCATCTTTCTTATCGCCGGCTTTTCAATTCCTCCCCGCAGAAAGAGCAGCACCTCGCGCAACTACGATGAGCCTATCGGGGCCTACAGGGCATCCAATCCACCAAAAGCTTTCTAATTCGCTCATTTATCCCATTGTTTCTAATTTTTAATACAACGTGCCATGACTCCCTATCTCGCAGGTTTGATATCCCCTTTGTGACGTTGATATTTGGATGCGAAAAATAAGCCTTTTGTTTGCATTCTTCGGGACTACCATCTCAAGCGCGTCATCGCCTTATCAATTATCAACTTAGAAGGCATGAAATACTGCCATTGAATGCATGGCCCCAGTTCTCACACACAAATTGAAAACGGGGGAAACGTGAAAAATCGCGTCATCAATTGAGAAAGTGCAAAATACCGGCAGTGAATGCATTACGCGCAAATTGAAAACGAGGAAAACGTGCACCGTCGCGCTATCAATTGAGAAAGCGTAAATTACCGCCAGTGAATGCATAGCATTAGTCGTTACGTACAAATTGAAAACGAAGGAAACGTGCGACGGGCGCGGCTATTGATGTTCCAAACACCAATTCCATGAGCGGTGCCCACAACGAGAGACCCGCCCTTGTAAGAATTCCACGCCAGTCCAGACAAGCCTGCCTCCATCGAATGTTGGGAACTACGACTGGCACTCGGGCCACGCATCCGCAAAGGAAGGTGCCGCTCCACCACGTCTGAATATGGCTGGAGATTTGATGGCTGGGAAGCGGCACCACGTTCGTCTCTAATCGACGACAAAGTTTGGACATCACTAGTGGCACTGGCGCTGCCACCCTGCTGGCCCAGTTCAGGGATGCTGAGGACCTGGTGGTCGTCAAAGTCACGCAAATCGATAATGTGCACTCGATCGTGCTGCTCCGTCAAGAACATGAGATCTTCAGGGCCCTGTGTAAATTTGAGGCACCTTAGAGCGCCAGCAGATTCGTGGACGCGGGTAGAAACGAAATCAGCCAGCTCAGTTTTCAAATTGCGAATGTCGTACAGCCTTGCTCGCCCGTCCTGGAATGCTGCACCAAACAGAACCCCCGACGAATGGAATTCTACCGAGAAACCAAAGTCTGACTTTGTCTCAATCGCCTGTGCCATGTGCCATCCTTGGTCTCTATGGCAGACCATGATCTGCTGCGAGTCACCGCAAGCGAGGACTGTTTTTCGGTCTGGCGAAATGGCAGCGTGGTTCAAGCGTGCCGCCATTCTCAACGTCTCAGTCATCTCAAACCCAGCATTGTTGATGTCAACAAAATACAAGGTTCGGTCGTTGTTGGAAACAATGCCCTTGTAGGTGCTGTAATCAGAAACTCCAGGGTCCTGATACAGTGCCACGGCGTTGTTTATCAGATCCCCAAGTACTTCTGTATGCTTGACGTTTGTTTCTTGGTTATATATTCCAAATAGCCCCTTTTGACTATCGCTAACGTTTGGCGCTCCTTCATTTACGCCACCAGCGGCAATGATGTCTGATGTCAGCCGATATTCTTATGATACAAACGCTGTTCATTCATCCAACACTTACGACTAGCAGCCTGAATGCATCGAGGCTCGAAGTTGACGTCAAAAACAACAGTGTCTTTTCCTGTAGCAATATCCAAGCTGTGAACCGATGACCCGCTGGGGTACAGCACCTCTGAATTCCGATCCGGTCGATTGCAAAGTAGATCCCGCAACTGCCAATGTCTGTTATTAGCCCCCTATAAGAACGTAAACGTTGTCCCCATTTTTGCTGGTACTACTCACTTGATTGTAATTCTGGCGGGGAACTCTCGGAACCCGGGCTCTACAATCGCCTGCAGGCCCGAAGCATGGACGGTACCTCCGCTCGACAGTAGTCTGTTTGTCAGCAATATTCATTTATTCATGAATCCACAAGCGATCCGCTAATCACGAATTCCGCAGCGGGCTCGACAACGTAATGGTATCAGCCCACCATGCCTAGCACCACGCCGTTGGTTTGATCAACTAGGAAATGTATGCTTGTCAGCCAGTTTTCTACCTCATTATGTCCCAGTTTTTTCCACAACGTCGGTTGTATACTCTTGCTTCGCCATGCTCAGCCTGGGGGTTGAAACCACTCGTTGTCAGTACACTAGACTGCCATGCCAGCCATGCCAGCGAATCCAGCGGCATCCAACTCAGAAAAGTCCGCCGTTGGCATCACAGCACCCCGCACTGTCGCAATCTCCTTTCCATCATGTCTATCCCCGCAGATCATCATCGCCAAAACCACATACGAAGCCGGATGGGCACTGTCTATCGTCATTGCTGCCTATTAGACCAATCCGACAACAGACGTGCAAGATTGAAGACTATGTGTCTCGTATCGTTGCTGATGAATGTGCCTATGACACGTTGGCTCCTTAAGACTAGTGCTGTTGCCGTTGCCAGTCAAGTCAGCTTTCTTAAGTTGCCCATAATACACAGACACAATTGAAATGGTGCTGTTTCCCCGCGATTGCAAGGCTGTGTACCCCTACCCTATTGTCTGAGCTCAGTCACCAGACGGGTTCCTGAGGGTCATGATCTTTCGATGTGGCATTAGATGTGGCATTAGATGTGGCATTAGATGTGGCATTGGATGTGTGGCGTCGACTATAGGGCCGATTCTCATGGGCTTGTCATGTCGTCAAAGTCAAACGCGTGCCTAGCAAGATCTGTCTTTGTTCTCAAGAATTTCATTATGATTCGCCCAAGACTTCCAGTTTGGGCCATTTGCTTGCCTACGCTCACAGGGGCATCAATATGGTGAATACCTCGTTGTATTTGTCGTCGCATGCTGCCGTTGATATCTATGTCGTAATTGACACTTGCAACACTAAGTATCTTCAAGCTCCCTGACTCGGAAGCTAAGATCTGAGACGCTCAATTAGTTTTATCGTTGCTGTCCAGCAAGCAACCCAAACAGCGCAGCCCGCGGGTTCCCTGATTTCCAGCCCTACCTTGACAGCACGCAAGGCTGTAACCTGTTGCGCACGTGCACGGCCGTTGTTGATTTTGCAATGTCTCTTTGACTGGCGCGATTGGGGCTAAACACATTCGCAAAATACTGAGATTGCGGGTCAAACGCAACCTCTACCATTGTAAGAATTTGTTTGCGCTTGGTCGTATTGAGACTCACTCGTAGTTTTTTTTCTAACTCTGCTAGAGCACTGTAAATATTCTGCATAGGCGATTAACCGCATTTTGTGATAGCACGTAGTCTGCGCTCTATGCCGACCTTGGCAACAAGCAAGGTCACTAAAACGAATCACCAATCAAGTAGACTGGCTGCATCCAGAAATTTTTGGTGAAACCTTATCATCACGCTAATTCCCTCACCTAGCGGGCGCAGTTGAGTTGGCGGGTGCATCTAAATTTCACTGCCGTGAAAATTTGAATTAATAATGGCAAGCTGCTTGCTGAAAGCACCTTGGCTGATTGGAGGCGCCAAGTTTCCGCATGCTGCTGGATTCATGCTTGACAGCGCCTTGACGCCATTGTGTCTGCACGGCGATCCCGAGGCTGAGCAGACATGCAGACAACAATGGTCGTTGCGCGGTAAGGGCTCATGTCCACGACGGTCTACCGCCGCCGCCATTTTGACGGAGATTTACTGGTGCTGCTTTTAATGCTAATAACTAGAATCGTACCCCAGGAACATCCTCTCAATTTGTTCTCTTGATTTTTGTTGTCCTGTCTGACTATCACTGCGTCCTTCTTTTCCACGGTGCCTGCCAAGAGGGATCCCTGTTTATATCAGGAATTCGCAGTCAGGGGCGCCCCATTTGTTATCTCCAAGCTACATTCAGCCTCTCCAGTCTGAGCACTAGAGCTAAATTCGGCCTCGGATTTGCACATTCGAGTTTCCGGGACGTTTGAGCACCTCCTGACATCAGATCTCGCGCACGCACTACCGCTCCGCCACCCTGTTGCCGCTCTCACTGCGCGCGCCCACCAGATCTGGTATCAGTGCGATATCTGCTATAGGCTCGCCGCTCACCCACAAAACTGTTAACGGCAGTCTTACCGAGCTATCACATTCACGGCATTGGTTATTCATCCTCCAGCACATGCACAACGAGGAACGACATTTCTGCCGGGACAAAAGTTGGTCCGATAGGAGCGGCGCCGCTTCGTTCTCTGCTGCTTCACATGCTGCTGGAAGCTTCTGTGCGTTTGCTTTGCATACCCTGTCTGCCCAGAATATTGTCGACTGCGGAGGAGGAGAGCTCCCCGCCGGCACAAATGTGAACCAAAAAGGGCCAAAACAAGCGCACTAGACATCCAACTACGATACATCACGAGAAATGTAGAAAAAACGCCACATTTGTAGATATTGCGAGCTGAATATGAGAAATGCTTTGAGTCCCTTGTGAGCAGTCGGCGAACATGTGAATTTCCCACTGGGGGTTCCAGGGGGCGATCGCAGTGGAGATTGGCTTCATAGAAATGGAAGCGGTGGAGATACCCAATTAAGCGACTTGGGCCACAATATGTGTCCTTGTGAGCCAGGTTCGTCGCTAAACAGTCGCTAAACAGTCGCAGTCGCTAAACAGAGCTCATTGCTTGCTATCTGGGAGAAGCACACGTATACAGGACGGACTGGGACAGATTAGCCCATAGCCCACCACACTATAAGCTAATTATGTGAGACATGACATCGATGATCAGTACACTAATGCACGTTCTCCCGTTCTGCCGCTGAGCGACTTTTTCATCACCGGTTATCCTAGACTCCAATCAGTAGGAGACTTAAAGAAAAAGCGGGGTTCTCAAGTGCCGCTAACTAAACTTGGACTTGTGCAACCCCCCGGTACCCTTGCTCGGGAGTCGGACATTTGTTTGCATGTGATAGCCGAATTTCTGGTGGCTATATGGGGTTAGGCAAGATCTCTCCCTAGACCACGCGCGACCTCCTAGTTGTTTTTTTCATTCTCATGCATTACCTGGCTTGGGGTTGATACCATAATAGACTAGCCACATCGGCTCAGACGGCATATGTCTGCGCGTCGCGCTGCACAGAACGCATTGCATGAAAGCACTTGAGGAGCTCCCCACAGCTGGATCTGTCGCGATGTGTCAAACACATATAAGTAGGCAGCTCAGTCCACGTCGATAGCGGTTGAAGTCACCGACACAAAACAAAGATAAAAAAAATAATTAACAGAGGACATTGTTCCAGGCATCAGGTGGAACTCGGCATTTTGACAATACAACAACACGACATGGACGGGCTCTACACTCTGGTACTCGACGATCAGTCATCATCACAATTGCCACTTGCAGACGCTATTATACAAACCAGGGCCAGTCCAGCGCGACGCAAACAACAAAGGAACAGCCGAGGAAAGTTTCAATGTATGCACTGCTCCAAAGACTACAAATACCTCAAGCACCTCAAGAGACATGCTCGCTCACACACGGGTGAAAAGCCATTTAGCTGTACAAACTGCGGACGCTGCTTTGCTCGAGACGATATTTGCAAAAGGCATGTGCCCAAGTGCCGGCTCCGAATGCCTCCAATCCAACTGGACTCTGCTAGAGTGGTCAACGACGTGGTGGTCGGTGCTGATAATACGACGGAAAATACTCCTACAACCACGGACATGCCGGGTGCGATGGCCTATGAGCCAATAGCTATGGGCCAACAGGACGCGAGTCCAGGAGGCATGCGGGTCGTGCCTCCTGCTGGCTATGGATGGCCAATGGCAGCGGCCGAAGACGCGTCGAATCCTCCGATGCCACAGTTGTGGGCGCCGGCGTCGGCCATGCCAGCCCCAGAGTTCTATGGTCCCATGGAGTCGCAGATGGTTTTTTATCCTCCCCAATATCAAATAGGAGGTGGCCCTGTGGTCCCAACAAACTACGATTTCTCTGGTCACGGCGGCCCTGTGCCAATGCCAGTGCCGGTTATAGCAACGTCGCTCCTTGCCTAAGCATACTTATCGCCGTCTTCTTTGTGCCTAATCCGTGGTTGAGCTTGTACGCTCCCCTCCATTTTCTTTTACTGTCTCTTTGACTCGAACGAAATCTCACGACTCGAATACTTGCATCTTAAACTCTACGTAATGAATGAACGTCAGCTTGTTATCAAAACAAAATGGGAATTTCATCTTGCGCGGTACTTTAGTCTGTGAAAGGTGCCGGCGGAATGATGAAATTATTAACTTATATTTTTCTGACTCGAAATATATATCAAAGCACAACAAAATGTTCTCAACAGTCTCACGAGTATGGGAAAATATTGTTTTGTTCCCCCTTGAGTCTCAAATCAAGTTGGGCAACCCCCAAATGCTCAGATCGGCGCCGTCCCCAATGCTCGGCTTGTTTCCGTCTGACCCCAAAGGAGCGGCTTGCGTCAGGGCTGACATGAAACCTCGCCGCACAGCGCTCGTTGACAAAGGTGCCGAACGACACCACAACATGCTTGCCTCGGATTGCAGATACCGCGGTTCCCACCCCCAATGCCTTTGACTTGGAATAGCGATCGACTCCTTTCTACTATATGGCCCATGAAAAGCCACTCTAGCTCCGCAATCTACACTATTTGACTCCGAACTCGGACTTATCTCCGCGTTCCCAACATGATGCGGCGTCTTCTCTGCACTTGAGTCATAGTCTGTGTCAAGACATCGTCCATGCCAATAGCAATAATCCTCTAATGTGTGTGGTGTGTGGCCAGGTATAAAAGTGTTTGAAAACATAGTCGCATGTTTTCTACTGCGTCTCACGGAGCCTCGTTTGCCTGTACAGTTGGACCAGCATAGCAACTGGCTGAGGATGCGTACGTGCCTGACTCTCACGTGTATCACGAGGTAAGGAAAGTACCCCTTGGTCTCCCAGGTCCAGGCTCCCGTCACGATGGGGGCGCACACCAGATATGTTGACTTTCCTTGGGAACAGCCACGTGTCGCATGTGATCGGCACAAGAAGATCATCTGTGGAGTTAGATCAGCCCCAATCTGGTAGCGACACCCACAAGCTCAAGAACATTGGTTGTTGGCCTTGATGATAGACACCACCACCACCACCACCACCACCACCCAATATAACAGCTGTTCGTAGCAACTAGGGCGACCGCTACAGTTAACCTTGCACATGCTAGTCCAAGGAGTCCACACAATAGGCACTGTAATTTAGCGGCGCGGCTTAGCATGTGCACTCGCACCGTTTGGAACAAGGCACAGCAGTCGGACCGAAGCGACCATTTTCTAGAAGTCAATCGTCAAATTGCTAATGTCGACGGAAATTACGCCAACCAGTGATGAGCGCTCTTGTAATCTATTAGTTGAAACCCAATATGCAAATGTGGCCGTTGTCCGACCGCTCAGGCAACCGGTTGATTTGTCTATGCATGTCAACTCGTCTTGTGAGTCGTTGTGTGCGTATTACGTGCAAGGAACACGCCTAGGGCGGTGTTGCGATGGTCAAAGGCCCCTGTCAGCGCCGCGCCGCTGTCACTAACGATCAATCCCCTTTAGGCGTTCGGCAGTTTGCCGATCTGCTACGCCGCAAGGAACAACGACGACTCGGATTGATCTCGGATAGGACTCGTATTTATTTTTCTTTCACACATGATAATAAAACAGCTACAATCTACGCAAACACAATGCTGCCGCACGCGTTCTATCTGTTGATTTCCCAATTTGGTGCGTGAATGCACTTTACCGAAACAGATTTCGAACGGCGTTCCCGGGTGAATTAACCCGGACGCTTGATAAGAGAGTAAATCATGGACGTCCACCGCCTAACTCCGTAACTAGTCAATTAACCCGTACCATTGTAACACTGTTTGAAGCCAATCGCACCAGCCAGTCTGGTTAGCGCTCATACCAATCAAAGTTCACATGCTACATATTAGGGACTTGTTGTTAATGTGCGCTGCATCTTCAGTTTAGCATGTGCGAGCCAAGGTGTGATATTTGGGCTCTACTACAAAATAGCCCCTACAGTTGACAATTTGGAACCGCCAACGGTCGACATCGCACGACGGATCGCCGTATCGTAGTTGCATACCAACGATCCTCACTCAAGGCACAAGGGTAGCGGCGACGCGCGCGTCCATAAACGCCAGTGGAGGTCGCATTGTGTGCTTTGTGCAGGGTCTCCATTCATGTGCCGTGCCCGACTGTGCTCCTCAAATGTAAACGTACCTGTCCCTGTCCCAGACGCAATACTGAGCTTTTCTCAAAGTAAAATAGTCCAACGTATTAGCAACATTAATTGGCTGTGGCTCCTAACGTCACCATATACCCCGGTCGAGGGACAGGTCAACAAACATAGCAGGTGCATTGTCTTTCCAATAGGGCAACTCTTGGAAATAGCTTTAACTCTCGATTGTTCTTTTTCCATATTCCTTGGACCCTTTTGGATCGCCCCCAAAGCAAAACCGAATCCCGCAGGCCCCTGTCAACCGCAGCCAACTGCAATCCTACTCTGCCTGTTGCACCGCCTCTGGATTTCAAAAGTATTTTTAAGGTAAAAAAAATTTGATCGGAAAGGCTACGCTCCACAAAAGAGGATCTGCCATTCCGATCATGGATTCTGTGATATACAATAAAACCTAACTAACGTCGCCTCCGCAAGCCAGCATTGTTTACGCCTAGCTGGCGTCCACTGTCAATGCTGTCACTGTTCCCTAGGAAGCTGTGTAGTCTGCAATATCTCGTTCTGCACTTCTCTTGCCCTGTTAGTGCTTGGTAGAATGTGTATTGCACGAGCCCATCGATTTCGTGCGACCATTGGCTTGCCACAGCGTTTGCATAAATTGTAATTAGCCGGTACGTCTGTTTTTCCCGGGAGTTTTCCTGTATTGAGAGAGTAGGCACTTGTCTCATGTGTTTGGCGTCTTGCCATTGATGATTCGTACATCGAAAAAAAGCAACGCCCGTATTTGCAACTTTAGACGAGTATTGGCTGCAGGAGATAGCAAGGCTGCCCAATCGGTGCCATGTGCTTCAGCCTGTCGGCGAATATATTAGCCGTATCGGTTCTTTTCGAAGAAGCGAGCTAATGGGAGTCAGTGTCAAATGGCAATTTTAAAATTGTCCCAAGTCCACGCAACGTCACTGCGTCACGTATCTGACGGAGATCCTTCTCTAGTTCAGAAAATTTCAATATACCAGATTATCCAGTCATAGCTGCCACTCTCTCATTCCAAGACTACCCAGCGGAATGATGGGCCCGGACCAAGCAATTTCGTGTTGAGAGTTTATGCGTTTAGCCACTATATCTCTCAAACGTACTTAATGATGCACATTGTACGACACTCTAACTAAAAAACTGTCGTTCTGAATAACGAATTGTTTCTGTAATAGCAAGGACCAGAGAATGCACATCACTTGGGGGCGCAAGTCCATGCATCACTTCAAGTGGTTCGCTTATCTGGAACCGAAAATTAGCTGGCATTCTTTGGGTAATTATTAAACTACAAGGTATCGCGATTGAGTTGTATTTTGAGTGCTAAAAGAACGGGGATTATTGATTGTGCGTGATCGGCATCATGGATTGGGTGCAGCGCGTTGAAATGCACAACAAGGAAAGACGAAGACGTAACATTTTTTCCACTGTGCTCAGCCACATTTATGTCTTCCCTGCGTCCATCTCAAGAGGCAAGTCAGCAAGACTGCTGTGAACGTCATTACACGTTATTTATAGGGGGTGAGGGGTCGTCTTAAAAAGAATTCTCACGTCATCGTCGTGAAATATTCTCACCGCGCGTTCTTAAATACTCTCGCCTCACGTCAAAGGCGCTAGCTACTTACGTGCTCAGGATCGTCGGCTTGCTAATATGACCCGATAGAAAGCGTAAACCTCGGCTCCATCAATCGGGGCGAGTTTTTGACCAGCGACTACCACAATTTCTGATGGAAATCCTTGAGGCTGCTAATAAAATGGAACAAGGGGGAGTTAAAAAATAGAGCCATCCAGCAGCAGTGCGTCGTCCAATGCTCCGCATCTAAGGCGTCTTGGGGATACCCGGATCCACGCCAAGGCATTCCGCCCTCGTCAACCTAACTCTGTGCCATGCGAAAAGCTGCGCGGCCACGGAAAAGAAAAGGGAATTTCGTTTAGCTATACTTTATGTCGGCCTAGCAGTTCGCAACAAATGCGCAGCCAGTTGAGAAAAACGTAGAGTTTCAGCATTGTTTATAACAAGATAAATATGACTCTGCTGGATCGAGTCTGTGTAGGTAATGGCGTGCATTTATCTACAAATGGAAATATCCTTGATTACTTTGCTGCTCGCGATCGGCAGAGAGATTATATACCTCGGCAACCATTTATCGTTGAGCCACAGCCCCATACTCGTTGATCGGTTTCATGATTTCCTCATACACAAGGCGCTTGAGCTCTTCTGAAGACAGCTCTTCTTTATGGCGATCAAAATCAAAAAACTCTTCTGGAATAGGGGTGGCAGTCGGTTCATCATCGGGATCGTGATACTGTGCCAAATACGGATGTGATAGCGCCTCTTCAACTGTAATGCGCTTTGCGGGGTTGAATGTCAGCATTTTCTCAAGAAGGTCCACTGCTAGCGTATTGGCATTCGGGAATAGCGTACGCATTGGGGTTCTCTTTTTAAATGGCAGGGAGCGAATGTACTCGCGTGCGCGTCGGCTTTTGATAGCGTAGTAGTCTTCCATCGTGGGAGCCCCCAACACATCAAGAATAAGTGTCAGCTGATGGTGGTAATCCTTGCCTGGGAACAAAGGTCGACGAGAGAGCATTTCGGCAAGAATACACCCAACACTCCAGACGTCAATGGCTTTTGTATATTCCTGGAACGTAAGCATGATCTCGGGAGCTCTATACCACCGCGTAGCCACGTATCTGCAGTTAGTGAGTTGCAAAATACAGTATTGGTAAAATAAAACTATGCAAAATAGCACACTTACTCGGTCATGAAGCCAAAATTGTCATCTCGCGACGCGGCCGAACGGGCAAGGCCGAAATCGCACACTTTGAGATCACAGTTTGCATTAAGAAGCAAATTCGAGGGCTTAAGGTCGCGATGAAGGACATTGGCCGAATGCATGGCTTTGAGGGCGCGTAGGGTCTGGTAAGTGAAGTACTGACAGTGGTCATCCGACAACGATTGGGTTCGCAAAACCCTGTGGAGGTCCGTTTCCATTAGTTCCTGGATCAAATAGACTTCATCAAAAGTTTCATAGGACATGGGCTTTTGTATGTCCCAGATGGAGATGATGTTTTCGTGGTTGAAATGGCGCAGCAGCTTGATCTCCCGAAGTGTGCGCAGGCAAAACATGGACCGGTCAAAGGGCGTAATCTTCTTGATGGCCACCTTGCGGCCACTCGGCTTGTGCACTGCACTGCACACAATTCCGTATGCACCCTCTCCAACCACTTCAATAATCTGGTAGTGGTCGCTCACATTAAATGAGATTTTCCTGCTTTCAGATCCACGAGACATTTTTGTTTTTTTGTTTATTTACAGGCTCTCTGCTGTTAGTTGTGCCATTCCATAGTTTCTTGTTGCCTTGTTATGGAGAGCCTCCAGACTGAAGGCAACCACAATATAAAGGTGACGAAGAGCATCCAATTGAACGAACCATCTGTGTAGCTATCAGAGAAGTAAAGGTCGCGGCGGCACCCACACAAGGGTGTGCCTCGAGCATATCCCCATGGCGTTAGCCACAGGTACACTCCGAGTGATATGTGGCTCCATGAGGTTCCGAGACCAACAACTAATACGAGCTAGCAACTTGTTCGTATTTTTTATAACTTTTCTGGATTCAACCTCCTCAAATAAAACAATTAAAACCACTTACCTTAAACAGTTGGATCCTCCGAAAGCTCTAACGTCCGTCGCTGCTGCCAGCTTGGCTCTTTGTCACTCGCACCTTCCAAATCAACAGAATCCAACAGCCACTTTGGCCCCACTCACGCGCAATGCACTAGTAAATACCTGTAAAGATTGTCGTTGGTGTGGTTGTCACACTTACAACTCAGTAACTGTCGTAGATGCAACAACGCTTCATAAATGAACCACCTAAAATGAGGTCTGACCGCCGCCGCTCGCCGGTAGCCCCTCCTTAAATGTAAACCGTGCGGCTGCTCAAGAGCTCCCACAAATGCCACAAAATTACATTTACTGGAGGCAGTACACTTTTAAGGGCATTCGGTGGGTTTTAAAAGATAGCATAGCAATTTTGAGGGACTGCAATAGCGTTGGATGTTTTAAATTCGAATTGTTACTATTTCCTTAACGAGGAGGGGGGCAAGAATTAGATCTCAATCTGGGGACGATAACGTATCGTAGTCGTATCGCGTCAAGCGCACAGCACGGTCATTTTGAAGCGTAGAGCTTGCCAGTCAAACGTGTTTTATCAAGACGCGTGTCCCCTGGCAGCATGCACGTAAGCAGGGCCGGGGTTTTATAGAGCATTTTGTTATTAGCAGATAGCACGGTACAATGTGGAGGAATATTAGTAGTTGGAGAGGTGACAGTTGACATTGGTCTCGAGACATGCAAGATAGCTTGACTAGCAGGTTACCAAGACTCCAGCGTTGGATCGTAACAAAATGCAATGCATTCATCTTGCATCAAAGCACCACCGCTTGTTTCATCTCCGCATACGATTCTGAAACGTAATTACTTGTCCTCTAGTAGTTTGTTTTTTGACAAGTCGATCCGAGGCGTCTTGGCATTACTCTGTTGCCATAGTTTATGATTCTAAAATAGTCAAAGCTCTACCAAATTTAAAAAGATCCCTACAACCGCACAAAAAGTCATGACACACTATTGCATTCTACTGTACATGAAGAAGAAATTTTTTTAGGCGTTGAGCGAGGTCAGAATGTCAGAGTCACCAGCATCGAGAATGGTGAGGACACCGACACGGAACAGCTTACCGCAAGCGGTACCAAGCTCGTTGTTACCACCCTGGAAGTGGTAGACAGTGGTCTTGGAAAGCATAGCGTAGTACTCAAGCTCCGACTTGCGAAGGGGAGGAGTGTTACCGGCGAGGATAACAAGTCTAGCCTTGCCCTGGCGGATAGCCTTCAGGGTGCTCTTGTAGCCAAGGGTGTACTTGCCCGACTTGATAGCGAGGGCAAGCTTGGAGTTAATAGTCTCCTGGTTCTTCTTTCCTTTAGGGGCCTGAGGTTAGTCCCACGATTTGTTTTAATTTCTACGGCACCTCATAGGACCACGCCTCTGTCTTTGTCCACTAGCTAAGCAAGCTCATCATGTCAACTGCCCAGTGCCAAACAAATCCAATATTACGTCAAGGCCGGTGCTAAAAGGTTATCAAATCGTCAATGGGGGGGCAAATACTGACCATCTCTGCGCTGTTCTAGCACTCCGGTACTGAAAATAAAAGTAAAGCGGTAGTGGGTAAAGATCAAAACCAGTAGACACTGCCAAAGATAATTTGTGAGTCGGTGGGACTTGAAAATTGCCCTAGCCCCATTGGACGCTTAGGGTGCTTTTAACTGGTTTCGGGGCAAATAGCAGTCACAACAACAATATTTGCCTGTTTAGGAAAGTGACTCGCGGCGAGCGACTCGCAACTCCCAACCTAGCACCACCAAAGTAGCTGGCGACCAGACGTTTGTTCTCGACTGCTACCGTTCGACACTACAGAAATGAAGATTGAAATCGACGCTTTCTCCGGCAGCAAGATCTACCCGGGTCGGGTATGTATTTGGAGTCACTTTTGTATTGGTTTTGTCGAGCATGAGAGATGGGGGACACGAGGGTCGTACAGATGTATTGATTTGACGATAAAATAAACGAGCAAGGACTGAGGTTCGCCAAAGGATCGCTCGTCGCTAGCACGAAGAATATCAGTTATTTTCCGTGTACTTTTATTTGCGCATCTTTGCCTGTCAATAGCGGAGTTTTGACCAGAAATGCACAACAAGAATTGCCCGCGACGAATAGCCTAGGCATCCAGCTGGCAGGACTACTATGTGATTAAATAACTAACAACAGGGCCGCCTTTTCGTCCGTGGTGACTCCAAGGTCTTCCGATTCCAGTCGTCCAAGTCGGAGTCGCTTTTCAAGCAGCGCAAGAACCCCCGTCGTATTTCGTGGACTGTTCTCTACCGTCGCCATCACCGCAAGGGTGTTACTGAGGAGGTCGCCAAGAAGCGCTCCCGCCGCGCCGTCAAGCACCAGCGTGCCGTTGTTGGTGCTTCG
Source organism: Tardiomyces digboiensis (assembly GCA_030570855.1). Lineage (NCBI taxonomy): Eukaryota > Fungi > Ascomycota > Dipodascomycetes > Dipodascales > Trichomonascaceae > Tardiomyces > Tardiomyces digboiensis. Next base: position 641 of record JAJLWU010000126.1, on the reverse strand, counting down.
CTTGAGGTGATCAAGGAGAAGCGCTCTGTCCGCCCCGAGGTCCGTCAGGCTGCTCGTGCCCAGGCTATCAAGAACGCCAAGGATAAGAAGAAGGAGCAGGAGAGCAAGAAGCGTGCCGAGAAGGCCAAGAACCCTGTCTCTCACCAGAAGGTTGTCTCGAAGCAGCAGGCCAAGGGTGCTCACACCAAGGTCCAGGCCACCTCGCGCTAAAATCTCTCTCTTAAACTCTGGTACGACTGTATATGTGTAATAAAATTCACGCTGCCTGCACTTTCCATCTGTGTAGCGAGTATGATGTCGGTAGTAACTTAGAATACCAGACACACGTAGAGGCTCATTGATGTATGTCAAGCATTGCCACGGTCCTCCGTCCATGAGTAACACAGCTCTTCTGGGCGCTCCTGTTCACAACAACAAGATGTTACTAACTACAACTGATATTTAGAGACAACCCTATTTTTGTAATATCTGACTAATTGTTCACAAAACGGCCAATGAAACGATGGAAAAATCCTAGGTATAAACGACCAAAACTCAAAAGCATCCATCGCACCATGGCGACATCGCAAAACGTTGTGCTGCCGCAGACAGAGTACGAGGTCATTGACATTGACCCGCACTTCACCAAGGTCGTGCGCTAC
>JAJLWU010000125.1:0-24380 GCA_030570855.1 Tardiomyces digboiensis | reverse complement strand
AGTTTATGGTAAGTGGAGTCGGCGCTGAGTGGCATTTTGTCTTTCATCTCCACATACTCAAAATACCACTCTTCGGTCAGCCACGAGACAATGAACTCAAGCTTGTCTCGGAAGTCTGTGATGGCATAGTTGAACAGATGTTGTCGTAGCGCGTCTTGTTCCTTTGGTGAATGGCACAGTCCACGTGTGACCATACGGCTCATTAGAGTTATACCTGCAGACGAATCCCATTTTGATATAGCAGCTCGATTCAGTCGTTGATTGGTGAGGGCGGCGGCGTCGCTACTATTCTGATAATATTTTCCATAAGACACGAGTCGATCAGCCAGACGGCGTAGTTCCTTGACTTTATTTTCATCGCTCAACTTTTGAGGTGGCGGCAGCTTGAAATCTGTAGACGGCATCATGTTTGCAGAGTATTCTTCGTCATAGTCTGCCTTGGGAGCATCATCAGAGTCTTCTCCAGGTTCGTAGTCGCTGCCTTCTTGTCTCACATCGTCATCATCCTCATATGAATCCATAGGATAATGATCGGACTGAACATTCTCAGCAGGAGCTCTTGTCAGTAGTTCTTGGAACCGTGCCCTAACAATGCGAAATGAATTATCAAGCAGCTCCTGGTTTGCAGATGCGATTCCTGCAATTGCAATATTTACAGCAATGTCTAGAGGTAGTTCGCGCGCGTCAAAGGATTGCAGCGGATCACTAGCGCCGATGAGCGAATACAGCGAAGTGTAAGTAGCAGGACCAGGTGGTAATTGAGTCGAGACATTTGCCGGCATAGTTCGCTGTTCGACTTTGTGCCTCTTGTTTTGTGCATCTTCTTCAGCGACTCTTTTCCTCAATTTCTCTGAAGCGCGGGCTTTAGTCAATGTCGCCAGGTATTGTCGGATCTGAGGCGAATATTTCGGTACGATATGCTGGTTTAACAAGTCATCCAGCAATAATTTGAGTGCCTTGTCTACCATTTTATAATCTAGTTCTGCTCGCATCGAATTGCTCGACTTTGTGCTTTTTGTTGTTGAATCAAATGAAAGTAACGTCCGCAAAACCTTCTGAACTGTGCCTTCGCGTGTCCGCAGCAGTGGATTCAGTACAGCAATTGTACTGGTCAGACGCTGCACAGATAGTACGGGCTCATGAAAGACATTCAAGAGGCGGTCGAGCAATCCCAATGCCTCTGCTTCAAGCGTAGGCTCGATCAAGGGATGGCCCGGTGGGACCGATGCAAGCGATACATCGGAATGGTCCATCAGTCGAGGGTCTCTATTCTTGCTTCCAAAGGACTGTACAGAGATCAATTGCTGTGCAAACTTAACACACGCGACTTCGAGTCCAAGTCTGGAATTGTCTTCTGTCCAGAGACTCAGGATAGATGACTTGAGCTGCAGCATCTTTGCCCACAACCCAGACTCAGCCGGATTGGAACTCACGTATGAAAAAAGTATCGGATACATTGAACATGCGGCAATCACACTGTACTTGAGCGTGGCAGTATCGTTCCGACTCAGCATCGCTTGGATTGCATCTAGGCACTCGATTGCCAGCTCCGTCTTCTTGTCATGATCCAGGTCATCACAGTTGAAGGCGTCGACAAGAAAAACCGAAACCCAGCAATTAATTGGAGCATTATCCATTTGTGCAAGAGGTAATACTCCTCTCAGCACCTCGGGGTACAGAGCTGGGTCATGTTGGACTGCTGCCTTGACCTTTGCAAGCTCTGCGAATTGGCCACCCAGTGCAGCGCTGGAGCCAACACTCATTTCAAAGTCTCAAAAGACCTATCTCGTGATATGGAGAAAGTTTTATGGAACCTAAATCTATCCAGTACTGGTGAGTTTGCACTAACCTTGAATACACGAGGTTCAAGGAATAGTAACCATGGAAACAGGACTTGGAATGCCCATAATGCTGGGGTAGGGAATACGCGTCATGCACGACTTTATGCGGTGCTTCACACTTCTACATCCAAAACTTTAAAGCCCACGACTTTTGCCGTCTCTCAATGCCAGGTTTACATGGCTGGTCCTAGAACTACTGGCGATGTGCGCACGCTACACGTATCGCAACAATCATCTCGTCTGGCGGAGTCTAACGACGCTGGCGAGCTCCTAAACTTCTTTAGTAGTGAGACTACCTTTGATCCGGCCACATGCTCCAAGTTTATTTCGGCGATTATACGCGAACATATTATTTCAAAGCCGCCTTCAGGAAGGGCAGATTGTACGTTTGTAATGTTCCAAAGGCTTATACTCCTCAATTGATGATGAGAGCAACAACTGTGATGTCCTGAACTAACTGGTGTCAGCTCGGACCGGACGTGGGTCCGAACGCAAACACAAATTGGATGCTCTCATCCGAGCTTAATCCATCGCGCAATCGACAATGATGAATACGCCTAACAGCAGTGAAGAGCGATTGCCTTGCAGCGATTGTAAAGGCCATTGATCTGGCGCCTGAGGTCTTACTATTTACACAGGATACAGATGGTGTCTTGTTGTATCAGTGGACTATCAAAGCAGTGATACAATGTGCAGTCTCAAAAGAGCTCGCTGCGCATATACGGGATGTTGTCTGCGCCATTATACACGCAATTTTTGGGAATCCTGAGTTATGGCACGAGAGTCCAGAGTTCAAGGCCTTCATTGAATCTCTTCTCATCGAATTGTGCTCGGTTGGCCCGCTAGAACTCGGCAGGCTAAGTGTAAGAGATGCGGAAGAGGCAACTGTTTGCGCTCTTATACTCCTCGACGCACAGTTACGTTGTGTGGCCCGGAATTCGTCGTTTGATTTGTTTTCGAACCAGTCGGATCTCATGTTGCTGACTCGCCACCTATCTGACATTTGCGATAGGATAGAGCGACTCGAAAAATCTGTTAGGCTCCCATGGCTGTTAGACAGAATATACGAGCTGGCTTCGGAGTGCCTTATTCACGGCCTCAAATCCCCATTGACGAGCATTTCCTGCATACCGCTGGCTATTAAATGGATTCGAAGCGGTGCACGTTTTAGCATGTCTGCTGCTGCGCGATGCGCATTGCCAGGTATGTACATGGCATTGGCACCACTACTATTAGATAGAAAGTGGAAGAGAGAAGGAAAGGAGATACTGGAACGGGTTGCCAACGTCGAAGGCGACGATGAGGGCCAGATTCTTCTTGCCCGCAGATGGTTATTCGCATGCATTCTATATTGCGTTCGGGAGGAATGTGATGATAATGTAGAGGGAAACTTGGTGCTACCTCTCAACTTCAAGGACAATGTTCTTAACGAAGACGCCAGGAAAATTCAGAATATACTTAGATTGGCAAACATAGAGCGAGAGTCAGATGTCCATACTTCAAGAGCTGTCAAGTCAGTGTTTGCTAATACTGTCTTTGATTCTGTGAACACTCTTGACAGGCTCGCTGAAGCATTCGAGACTAGATTTGATCCGCACTCTAACTCAGAAAAGCTGGCCGTCGTTCAGCGATTGGGACGACTAGGATGCTATCTTGGTGGCAAATATGTCCCCTCGCTAGATAGGTGTGGTATATGTGACATCCCTCGACTAGATGTCAATGCGGACCGACCTAATTTTGACCACCTTTCATCAATATTCACAAGCATTATCAATTCCACAAACTTTCATTGCACAAATAACCTTCGAATTGCTGCTTGTGTTTCTCTTCGTCGGATACTACTCTCCTTCAGCCCGGACTTCAAGCTTGATAATTCTACAGACCTTGGGGCATGGATATTGAGTTGCCTAAGAAGTACTACAAGAGAGATTCGTGTTGTTGCGTGTGGGCTCTTGCCATGTTTTGTCATGGTTCCATCGCTTGCGGATGCAGCTTCCAATGCTAGTGAGATCTTCAAATTCCTGAGCGACGTAAATTTGGAAACTGATTCTTATTTATGCGAGACTACTCTTTCAGCCTGGCGTCAAGTTGCTTGTGTATCCGAGGGCGAACAGCTCAACTTTGTTCTAATGAAGCTCATTGATCATTTAGGTTCCAAGAACTCGTTTGAGAGTTCCGTCGCTGCTCATGAACTGCGTGCTATCGCAAAATCGAAGGCGAAAACAGTGTGGCAGTTATGTGCTCCTTTCTGGCCAACAATCAGCGTCCGTGTGGTGAAACAGCTGAATGAGAAGAGACAACTAGTCGTGCAGTTTGCCACGCTCTTAGAAATCCCATGGGAGGACTTTGTTCGACGCCATCTACATTTTACAGTGCCTTATCTCGCACTTTCAAAAAGGTATGACGTCGTGGAGTCGATTGCGCAAGTTTGTCAGACGAGCCCGAGACGTGTCTATGCGTCCAATATTCCAGTAATTCTTGCTGTATTGATGACACAAGATGTAAATGATCCCCTCCAGTTTGCCGAGCAGCGGTGGCATGAGGCTGACCCATCTTTCCGCGACATCGACCTTGCGACAATTATAAGTGTGAATATTGCGGACTTGGCTTTTGAAATACTGAAATTGAGTGATCCGGAGGAGGCTCAGGTTGACCACCACAAGGGCGATGGATCCGGCGGACCGCGATGCAAGAACTCTCGAATCCGGAATGCCTTGCTCCAAATGAGCGTACTAAAGTACGGCGACGATGCCGACTTGCAGCATCTCTTCAACGACAGCCTCGTACTTCAACTAGTTGCCCAATTTTCCGACACAGTGCGCAATATGAAAGGAAAGCAGTCGTATATGGTCAAAGTTCAATGCCTAAGGGGCATTTCAATGATGATTCGTTGTGCTCCTGTGAGCTTCTTAAGTGCTGTCCCACAGATCTGCGCCTTTTTACTCTCCGCGCTTGATAGCGATACTCTACTTCAAACAGAAGCCTTGGAAGCCTGGTTCGTCATGATTGAGAATCTCGAGAAGGAAATCGTCAGTGTGCTAGACCTGACACTCTCGGTGATTGTCCAAAAGTGGGACAAGTTCTCGCCCGATAGCAGGGCCAAGGTGGGAAATATTCTGAAGCTCATGCTTTTTAGCAAGGGCCGGCTGATTATGCCTCGCTTGAAGACTCATGGCGCACCTTCCCTGGGCCAAGTTCCTGAGCTGCAGGAGTTCGATACCCTGCTGAAGCAAATGGAGGGCTCTAAAGTACTGTTCTTGCGCCTTCGTAACTTGGTGGAGCGCGTTCAAAACGATAACATTTACGTTGTGCGCCAAGCTCTAACAGAGTTGCTTGATTTTCTTTTGAGCAACCATGAGCATGTTTTGTCGGAAGCTCACCGGGAGAAGCCTGTCCTACAGATCAAAAGTTCATTGCGTGCTTTGTTTGACACCATGTACATATATAATGGTTACGATCATGACATTGGGCTCTTGATATCACGATGCTTGGGATTGCTTGGTGCGCTTGATCATCACAAGTTTGATATTACACCGCAGAACGACATCTTCATTTTAACGAATAACTTTTTCGAAGCTCGCGAGAGCATAAATTTCGTGGTTCTATTCATTGAAAATTATTTGGTGAAGGCCTTCCGAGCTTCCACCGATCCAAGTTCCCAGATGTTCTCGGCCTTCGGTATCCAGGAGTATTTGAAATTTTGCGGTCTAGGCGATTTCGATCCCAGTTCGCCCAGTGGCAGGCAGGTATGGGACTCCTTTAGTTTTGACTCAAAGACCATTCTCATTCCACTCCTCAACTCAAGGTACTCTGCGCCGGCAGCGCCTGTCATTGAAAGGCCATACCCGATTTTCTCGCCCACCATACCATACAGAGAGTGGCTGCGTGCTTTTTCTTATGATTTAATGTCAAAAGTTTCTGGAGAAAATGCGGAAAAGATATTCGGTGTGTGCAGAAAGGTCGTTCGCGATAAAGAGCAATATCAGGAGATTTTCAGTTTTGTTTTGCCATATGTTGCACTGAATATTGTTGCTGGCGATAGTGCTGAACAACGGGAGAACGTTTTAAAGGAAATGCTAGCGGTCGTTAGCGCAACGTCACGCGAAGACGATGATCTCAGCCCCTTCCATCGAACCGTGTTCGCTATCATTGATTACTTTACACAGTGGGTTGCTGCTCGAAGTTTGACGCTTTCTAAGAATCGGTCGATGATTCCATCTCGAGATGACAAACCCATACAACTTGTTAACGAGTTTCTTTCCAAAATTTCTCCGTTTCAGATGGCTATGAGGTCTTTTGAATGCAAGTCATATCCGCGCTCTATCATGTTCTTCGAAGCACATTTGCGATCTCGAGATAACTTACCTGAGCAACAAGTCGACTGTACTTATCGTACTCTCCAAAGCATTTACGCAAATATTGATGATCCGGATGCACTTGATGGCATTTCAACCAAGCTTCCGAGTCTTTCACTTGAGCAGCAGATTCTGCAGTATGAAAATGCTGGACAGTGGGACTATGCGCTAGAGTGCTATGCGGTGCTAGAGAAGCGTCACGAGACATGGGACATCCCTAAGCAAACAAAAATGATGAACTGTTTGCAGCAGTGTGGAAAATATGACGAGCTTCTGGCAAAGCTCGAATCAGTAAAGGAACCAATCCCGGAGCAGTTTGTGGGCCTTGGTGTTGAAGTATCATGGATGTCTGGGGAATGGGAGCGCCTTCAGTCATGGCTCAGAATTGCTTCTAAGCCCAGCTATGAAGTGAACTTGGGCTTGGCATTGTTAGCACTTAAGGATAGGCGGTTGGCAGAAGTCGGTCGCCACATCAACGATGCGAGAAAGATTATAACTCGGGAACTATCGTCGACATATACAACATCGTTAAGTCAATGCTCACAAGGAATGCTGCGTCTACATGCGTTGGCCGATCTCGAGAGCATCGCCAGCCTTTCTGAGATAGTTGACACGGGCCTTTCTATTCCCACTCAGGAGGACCATCGCTTTGTATCGTCCAAGCTTGACGAACGACTTAAGATGGTCGGTTTGGCTTATCATAGTAGGCGATACCTTTTGGCACTTCGTCGATCTTCCATTTCGATTTCTGGCGTTAAATTCTCCGACGATGAGGCTGGAATCACTTGGGTTGCAACTGCAAGAGACGCGCGAAAGCAACGCCAATATCATTTATCTTTACAGGCTTCTTTCCACGCATTGGTGTGCAAAAGTTCGAGCGCCTATGTGGAATACGCGAAGTTATTATGGGATCAAGGCGAGCAAAGGAAGGCCGTTACCGCGTTGGAAAGTGTTCTGAACCCTATATTCTTGGGCCGCACACCCCCGCCTTCAGCGAATTCTGTGACCAGGGATGAGGCTAAAGTTGCGTTACTACATACAACGTGGCTAGGTGATTCGGGGCAGCTTGACAGCTCAGAGGTTTTGTCACGTTACAAGGCCATAGTAAAGCTTGAACCAAAGTGGGAAAAGGCTCATTACAAGCTCGCGAAGTTTTATAATAAAATCTACGACAGCCAGCTAGCGCTGCCCGACGAAAGCCGCGGGTCGCAGTTTTTGGACGGGTCTTTTCTGCGAATTTTGGTGTTGTATTATTCAAGGTCCATCACTTACGGTGTCAAATACGCATACGAAACGCTCCCTAAGATGATCACGTTGTGGCTCGACTTTTCTGCTTCGGCTAGCAAGATAGACAAAAAAGGTGACGTTGCGGCGCTCAAACTTGTCGCTGCCAAAAAGGAGTCTGTCGCTCAAATGAATCAAATCATCAAAAAAACGGCCGCAAAAGTCCCAGGTTATGTTTTCTACTTGGCGCTTCCTCAGATTCTGTCTCGTATTGTCCACAATAATAAGGACGTTTACGCAGTATTGGAGCATATTATTCTTGAAGTTGTCCGCGGCTATCCACAGCAGGCTCTCTGGCCCCTATTTGGTGTTGTTTATTCGAAACAGAAGGAGCGTTCTGATCGTGGAAGAGACATCGTCAACCGCCTAAGGACGGTTCAGGACGCGGGCTCGAAATCCTTGTTTGGGGTTCTGTCAGGTGGTCTTAAATTTGCAGAAGCCTTGATGAGTCTCTGCAACGCGAATGTCAATGATTTGCGTAAGGTAACAATCAGTCTGAGCCGAGATTTGGGCTTCGATAGAAGCGTTGTTCCCTGTGACCTTACACTGCCTATTCAAAGTATGATGGATGTCACTCTGCCGACCAAGCCAGAAGCTATGAAAAATCATTTGCCGTTTGCGAATCCAGATGTGCATATTGTCACTATAGATGACCATGCCACAATTCAGTCGTCATTGCAAAAGCCTAAAAAGATAACACTCTGGGGGAGTAACGGCCTCGGCTATAATATTCTTTGTAAGCCTCATGACGACTGTCGAAAGGATGCGCGGCTTATTGACTTCACGAGCACTATTGACAAGCTTCTCAAGAAGAACAGCCAGGCATCAACGCGCCATCTGAGTATTGCAACGTACCATGTTACTCCTCTGAACGAGGATTGTGGGCTTATTGAATGGGTTGATGGTGCATTGCCGATGCGGAGCGTTCTTCTTAAACTCTATCAGTCGAAGGGCATAACTGTCAAATGGCAAGAAGCGAAATCTATGATAAGTGTTTCTGACGAGAAGGAAGCTGTGGAAAACTTCTATAAGCTATTGAAGTTGTATAAACCAGTGTTGTGGGAGTGGTTCAGGGACACCTTTCCGGATCCCAGCGTTTGGCTGGCGAATCGGACCCGATTTGCGCGAACAACAGCCGTGATGTCCATGGTCGGTTATATTTTGGGGTACGTATGCTGATGATATCGCCATCTCAGTTCATTAACATCAGGCTCGGCGATCGTCATGGAGAGAATCTCCTGTTGTTGGAGAAAACTGGCAGTCTACTTCATGTTGACTTTGAGTGCTTGTTTAACAAGGTAAGCTTTACTTATGACGAGCATCAACGTTTTTTTCTCTAGGTTTTTATTGCTAAGTTTACTAACCTTATAGGGTCTTGATTTTGAGAAACCTGAAGTTGTTCCATTCAGGCTTACTGAACAGATGGTCAACGCGTTTGGCGTGACAGGGTGCGAGGGCGTGTTCCGGAGATCGTCGGAAATCACTATGCAATTGCTTCGCACCAATGAGGACATGCTCATGACCATTCTTGAAACGTTTCTGCATGATCCCATTGTCGACTGGTCACCTAAAAAACGTCGAAATGTGAGTTATTGTGTGCGTTTATCTGTACTCTTTCTAACTCCAGAAACCGCGCAATACATTTGGGGGCCTTCGGGCCGCGACTTCTCCAGAGGAAGCTCTAGTCGGTATTCGTCGGAAAATTCGGGGAATCCATGGTCAGGATGCCGTGCCACGTAACGTCTCTGGCCAAGTTGAAGATCTTATCCAGCAGGCGACTTCGCCATTCAATTTATCTAAAATGTACATAGGATGGGGCCCGTTTCTATAGCTGTGTGACAAATAAATAGTCCCAAAACTTCCAGTATATTGATTGTATGAGCTTTGACGAAGTATAATAAGTTGATTGCAATCGGCTATGTACAGTGAATATTTACATTAAGCTTCAGTTCGACGTCTTGGACTTAGACTTCGACTTCGACTTCTTTTTCTTCTTAGACGACCCCAAGGACCCATTGATGTAGTCGAGGAGGAATTTCATATCGCGATTGCCGAGGGTGCCGGCGTTTGCAATGTCTATGTCGGGGCCACCAGCTTTCGCTGACTGCACCTGCGGTAATTGGCGTTGCTTGGCTCTCGAGGCGCGGTGTTGCATCTTAGGAAGCGAGGCAGCGAATTTCTCTTGTCTCGCAACATTAGCAGAGTATTCGACAAGTCTTTCATACCACGACTTGGAGTTCTGCGAATTCGGGTCGTCGCTGCCAAGATGCTTGCTAAACATGTCGTAAGCAGCTTTTGCGTGAGCTACTGCCTCCTTATTATCTTCAACATAGACATAACCCTGCGAGAGCTGGAAGTGCATGGTAGCGCTGTTAATTGCATCATTACCAAAAAGCTTGCTAGACAACCCAAGAGCAAATTTGTACCATCTCACGGAGCTCCTAAAGGCGCGGATTTGTAGAAGCAGGTCAGCAAAGTTGTGGATGAGACCCAAAAACTCAGGATGAGAGTCCAAAGTAATGGGGCCCCAGTTGGTCAATAGATGCTTCAAGGCTGCGTACGCTCCCATAACGTTGCGGCGACCATTTTCGAACATGGCTAGATTTTGACACATGTAAAAAACCTCCGAAGAGTCTATGCCAAAACATCGCTCGGAGATTGCTATAGCCTTGATACAATAGTCTACAGCCTGGTCATCATTGTCCAATTGATGGCTAATCATAGCAAGCTGGTTAAACGACTGAGCCACTTCTGGATGGATAATACCATAAACTTGCTGACTGAGTGCCGCATATTCATTGACGAGCTGTAGGCCAACTTCCTTTTCGCCACGAATCAAGCTGTAGTTTCCGTGATCCAGTGCCTGGTCGGCCATCTGACTGCGGAAAGTCGTCGACCGAACAATTGGAGTGATATTCACCAGATCATCAACCGTTGGGAGAATGGCACCATCAATAGAATAATAGTCTCGAGCGAGCCATTGTAGTCCAAGCTTTCCGGATATTTCACGGAAAACGACTGTTTGTTTAAGTGACTTACTCCAGCCATCGGGGAGCTTGAGCCGGAACCGGCATAGCACTTCTTTCTCAACAATAGAATGAATTGCGGCAGCAGACATTGACTTGGATGAAAGAATCGCGGTTTCCTTTGGATATATTTCCCGCAGCGATTCTCCTATGCTGAGACTTGACTCCTCAGTTGAGAGAAGCAAGTTTATGTAATGCACGATTACATGCGCAGCGAGCTGTACAGGGCAGGAACCGATGGCTTCGCGGATGATGTGTTTTAAGGCACGAACGACCGCTTCATGAAGAATAAGTTGCTTAAATGCTTCACGATTGCCTCGCCATTCTTCACAATCCGCATTGTACAACAAGCCTAGGTACCGCATATTGATGCCACGCCTATGCATCATAGATGTCAGATGGCTCCCGTTGATAGGAACGCCATGGATATTTTTTGCAATATCCATCACAAATTTGGGAAGGACCGTCTCAGTTAGGAACTTACCTACTTCGCGCACCTCCTCTTGATCATTTCTGTACTTCTCGACTTGTTCCTGAGGGATGTACTCCGGAATCCGGTAGGACACGTCTGGGTTTACCCGATGAGTCTGTGTAAGTTCTTTAATGATCCTTGTTTCCTCATCTCCAGTCTCTGTGGTGTCATCGCTCTTCTGGTCGCCTCCGCCAGCCGACTTTTGACGCTGTTCACGGAGCTCGGCGAATTTGGTTCGAGCCTTGTCTTTGAACCACTCGTCCATTAGCTCAAAGCGCAGAAGGGCGAGCTCGTGCACATATGGAGCGTCGTTAGCTTCACGGTACTTCTCAAGGAAGTTTATGTCGATAGGGGTTAGTCGGCTAAGTTCAAGCACGTAGTTCCGTCCATCAGTACCCAATAGGCCCTTAGTCTCCACGGAGGTGACCAGGCTAGTACCATGCCCTTCAATATCATAGGCAGTGTGTTCTTTAAGATGGCACGCATCTGCGATCTTCTTCATCAAAGGTTCAAACTCTTTCTTCGCACAGATTTCTTGGCGGTTTTCGGTGGCGCCATAAACAATCTGGTTGACCGAATTGTTCTCATTGAAAATGCCGGGAACAGGAGTCTGGGCAATCACTGAGCGACCGCAGTAGTTCACGACAACGGTCGCAACGGGACACAACCCATCGATGTCAAGTCGGTTAACAAAGTTAATACCAGCTACATCCTTAATTGCAGCAATACGGGCGGCTTCATCGCCACCAATGTCCTGGTAGGTGCCAGCATCGTAGCAGTGCGAGTAGAAGATGTTGTCGCGCATGAAGATGTGAGACAGCTGGGGCTCTCCTGGGTTCAGCGGAGTCATATTACCGTGAACAATGTCTTGAGCTCCCTTTACGGCTGCCGAAGCGAAGTCGAACGCAAATTTGTTTAGGAGCCTCTCACGGAATACGCGCGCCTGGACGCTGTTGTTGCCTTGCTCATCAGTTTTAGGAAGCTCTCTCGCTGACTGCAAATCCTCGATCCAATTTCGGGACTCATCAAGGTCAAATTGCGAGACCCTCTGAGTGCGACCCAAGTCTGGAGTATTGCGATACTCCCCGATGTCGACGAGCCACGGCGACGCAAGGAAGCTATTTGTCGCTCGGGCGCTGCCAAGTGGGTCAACGGATATCGCCTTTTGAACATTCTCCTGGATACGCTGCTCGACGCCAGGAGAGAGGCGCTTTACTAAGTCATAAAGGAAGGTAGAGCTTAGAACCTTTCCTGAAATCTTACGTGGCGTCGGGTCAAACTTGTCAGTTGAGCAGTTGTTCACGTAGAAACCCCCCGTGTGGCAAGTGATATGGAAGGTTTTGTTCTCGAGCGTAATAATATGAAGATAGAACAAGTGTCCTTTGAGAGCGAGCTGGCGTGGGACTGGATTCCATTGCGACAGTTGCAGCGATTTTACAGCTGGAAGTGCCTTGGATGTAGGTTTAGCGACAAGGGCAGATAACTTAGGCTGAATAGATGCCAGTACGTCTTCGTCGGCTTCTTGGGCTTCTACAATCAATGGAGCCTCAGTCTTGACGAGTTCAGCTATATCTGGCAAGACAACGTCATCTTTCTCAACCTTTTCTTCAACATTTTTGCCCTCCTCTTCGGAGTTGATTACGCCCGGTTTGGAGTTCTTCTTGGCGTTGCCGTCATTCTCCACTTCATCGCTGATAGTCTTGGGCACGGCAGTGAACCAGGTCGAGCCCTCACCGATGCCAAGCGCGGATGGAGACACGCTTGGCAATGCCAGCGTTTCTCGCAAGTGTTGAACGTGGGCCATTGCAGAGCTTTCACTGTAGGGAACAAATTGCAGCTGCAAGACGTCACCGTCCTGCAGATCTGGGATCTCGGATAATTGCATGTCGGGCATGAGCTCACAACCAGACCTCTCGTGCACGAACGAAAAGCTTGTAAGCGTTAAAGACAGTATATACTGTCTCACATCTTCGACGGTGTCTACTAGCGAGGCCTGTTGTTAGTATATCGTTAATTCAACCATAACACATAGCAGTCGTTTGTCCGCCAATATGCTCGCAGAGCACAAAACCATGCCAGCAGACATTTCTCGCGTTCACATACCTTGATGTTGAGATCCTCGTCCAAGACTTTGGACTTGATCCTGAGGCTCAGGGTCGCCAATTCAAGAGTGGCTGTTGTCAGTGTCTTGTTTTCCAATTTCAAACGCAGAGCACATACTCGACCGCTGCTCGGAAGATTGCTCGTTAGATTCGTCCGTCATGACTGGAGAATCTCTAAGGTCGCTTTGTGTCCTGTGATTTGTGAAAATTCGGCCACCCCGGAATACGGAAATGAGCACGGCCAGGGTAAATTTTAGATCCGGAGCCGGCCGACTGGTATTTACCGATTTCGTTTACAACTTGAACCAATGAGCATTTTTGTTTGAAGTCTCTCCAAGTTTTCTTTTACTTATCGATGAAAGCGACTACATGTTCTGTGAAACCAGCCAAGTTTGGTTCGCCAATGTCAAGTTACGCACACACAACCGATACCTTCGACATCAAATGATTTTTTTTAAATAAGCACGAGTCGTATATTACATGAGGGTCGTGATTTAGTGACCCGCAGCACGACGGGACTCAGCAATGACGTTGGTCATGTCCTCGCACTTAGCCTTGGCACGCGAGAAGCTGCCGAGCTTCTTCTTAGCGAGCTTGCGGGCACGCTTCTCCTGAGAGTTTCGGATCAGCTCAACAAGTCGTCGCTCGTAAGGGGCAAGGCCTGCGACCTCACGGATCAGCGAGCGCACGAAAGTAGTGCGCTTTGACTTGAGACCCTTCCTGTAGGAAACCCGGGGGGCAGCCTCACGGGGGGTGACCTTGTGGCCCTTGTTGAGTCCAACAGCGATACCTGAAGTTAGCCAAATGTTGCGTTAGATGGTTTTAGTCTGTCTCATGCGCTGTACATGTCTATTGCCCGATCACAACGCTTCGATTACCGAAACAAGGCATGTCCTTCTTGACCTTCTGCTCGTCAAGGAAATTCCGTACTCTCAAGTGAAAGTAGACTGGTTACGGTGATTGTGAGCTCTCGATCTGTCTCATCTATCCCTTGACCTCCTCATTTTGAGACTCCATTTTCTTAAGCACGTTGAAACACAAGTGCACAGTACCGGACCTCAGTAAACAATCTTGTCCATTTCACTGTCTTGCAAGTTACAGAGTTGTCGTGGAAGGGTCCAGCTTCAAACTTTTTCAATAAACCACCACCGCACTCTCAGATTAGATCCCATTACAACCGCAATAACTTTAAACCCCCATAGCACGAAAGCTTTATACCGCATCAATAACCTCTAATAAACAATTAACATACCGGTCTTCTGAGCGGCCATTATTATTATCTATGTTGTCGGTGTACTGGGATCAGTCTCGTTTAATTCAGCGCTTGGGTAGGTTAGGAGTCGCTTTCCCAAAACTTTCCCATTACGGAAGGCGTGACGGCTATTTTGTGCCTCCTCTACCCTATCTCATTAGGGCTCACAATCATTGGCGTGCGGCTGGAATTGGGCATTTACACAAAAAATACCTAAAAACTACAAATTGTTTGAGGTCTTAAACAATCAGGTTTCTGTATGTGTCTATTTCCGACGTAGATGATGGCTGACTGTCTCCATTAGAAAACAAGCGGCCCTTCAGGCTCCTCCAGTCGATTACTCATAAGGATGGCAACCGAAGCGAACATAATAACTACCACAATGTACGATCAAAAAGTGTATATGCGCGAAATGCTGCTATGTACAGTGCTGCCCTTCCAGTGGAGGTATAGTTGTGACGGCGACCTAAACCTTTGGTGCCTTGTATGCTAGTGTCGTGACGTCCACGCCGCCGTCACGTAAGGTGTCCAGCAGACCTTTAGTCGTTTTCGAGCGGTAGTTCTTGAGGAATTTGGCAAGAGACGAAGCCACCGGATTCTGTGTCTCCTTCATGTGGAAAAACAGCATGCGAAGAAGCTTTGTACGGCTTGTCTTAATATTCAGCACGTCTCCGTTGTGGGAGTAGCGCACATAAATTGGCAGCTGCTTTCCCTTCTTAGTCGTGACAAATCCCACAGTCTTGGGTGCTGTCCGAGAGTGCTCTTCCATAGTTCGAAGTACGCGGTATCGTAACTCCCATCCCTTGAGACCCAGCTGCTTGACACGCTGGGGCGTATCCTTGATCAAATAGTTATCGAGGCCGCCCTCACGCGAGATGGTTCGCAGTACCTTGGTTGCAACTCTCAGCCTGAATGTCTTTTTTAGAGTTTCACTGTAAAGTCGAGCCCGTTGAATATTCGGCTTGAACGTCCTCTTGTTATGCTTTTTGAAGTCGCCAACAATTCGATGGCCAAACTGGATTATCTTTCCGCCATACAGACCACGATCGGATCGTTTGAATATCAATGCCTGGCCATAGGGATACGGTGGGATTTCGGGAATCTCACTCCGACGCGGAAGCTTGGTCTTGGGGTCGCCTATTTTAAGCACCTCTGGCTTCTTGAGTTTCCTCTTTACAATATGCGTATACGCCTTGCTGTCCATACATGTACTAGAAAATAGTCGCCGAAAACCGCACAAGAGCATCTGCGGCGTTGCCGTCACTGTTCTTGCCAGCATGGCGTTGTCTAGAGTTTCGACGTGATGTTCCGAATCTCCAATTTTTCAAACTCCCCATGTCGGGACTTCGCTGATCTTGCATCAGAAATGCAACATGAATATTAATACAACCAAAGCCCAAACTTGACGGCTACGAGAACACAAAATGCTAGGTAACTTATGCATTATTTTCCCTGCAAGCCTGTACACCCAATAAAGAGCCTGAAGTGCAGGTCAAAGACGAGATCAGTGATCAGTGCAATGAAGACTCGAAATTCTTCCGTAGCGCGTCCCATCTATCCTTCAGAACCTTATTGGAGTCCTCTAGCTGCTTGTTAGTATCGCATGGTACCGTTTGTATAAATGGGCTTAGTGTATTACTCACCTCTTGCTGGCTTTGTTTAGTATCGAGGAGCTCTCGCTCTAGATGCTCTAACTGCGATTCGAGACGCTTCTTCGTCTCCAAAAGCTCCGCATTTTGTTGCTCAATATCCGTCATATCTTTAGACTCATGGCCAGCTAGCCTTTCGCGGAGCTCTTTGAGTTCTTCAAGCATGCCATCGTTCTCATCTTTCAAACGATCCGCTTCAACTTTGTAATGGATCATCTGATTGGCAAGCGACACATGCTCTTGATTCAGCTGCGCCAGATTGCTTTCTAGATGGCGAACCTGGTGCTGTAGCTGGCCATTCGAGTTGCGGAGACTTTCAACTTCCTCGATCCGTTCTCGTTCAAGACGGTGAATTTCAGCATATTCATCTTCGTATTTGCGAAGGGTCAACGGCAATAGCTTCACGTCGTAAGCGTCGAGAACTAAGTCATTAGCCCGGTACTGAGGCTCGTCGCTATACGAACCTTCAAGAGAATAATAGTCAAAGATTCGCTCTTTGAGGAATGAAAGAAGCTGGTCAAAATCGAGAGCCATGATTGTTTCAGCGTTGCGCTTCATAAGCGCCACACCAAACTTGAGCACCGCTTCGTAACCCTCTGCAATGACAATGTCGTAGATACGGACAACAATCTGCAGCGGGAATTTATAAGCAAACATCGTGAGGAACCACTGAGATGCGTACATAGATGATCGAACCCCTTGACGAGCAAGGTGCGCATGAACCCCAGGTAGCGTGTCCTCCAACAGGCGGTCAAACTGATATAGCCGCAGATGGAGTCCAGGCATATCAGGCAAAAATAATTCACGAAACTGGTAGTCCTTCATCAGGTGAACTAGAAGGCAGAACGCCTCTGATTCGCTCATGTTGATAAGAAGGGGCACAGTGATAAACGCCATTCCTTGAGTGTAGCCGACTTCTGGATCAAACAGACTGTACGCCTTGATGATCTTGAACAAACTCTCCATATTCGAGTTCTTGACAAAGCTTGTACGAGACAAATCACGCTTGATAGCCTTTTCATGCGGGCTAGTCTCAGATAGTATCGAGTGATATACCTCCTCTAATGCTGAAGACTTTGAGGATGCAATTAGCTGCCACAGTAGGCCACGTAGCTCTCCAGGGAAACCACGAGCAATGGCTTGTGACAGCTCAACAGACCGGCCGCGCGCAACCTCAGCATAATCTACCACAACCTGAGACCAGAATTCCCAGTCAATATCAGTTTCTGTCATCGATGTCCGGCGAGATGCGTGACGTACAGCATCGAAGCTTTCCTGTAATTGCTTGATTCCACTTAGGGACGCATCTTTTTCAGCTGCCTCACGTCGATTCAGACCTTCGCTGTTCACATCAAGTCGATGAAGTAGCAGGTCGTAGTCTGATCCCGAAGAGCCTCTTCCCAACCCCCGGCGATGTCGACCGGGAGACACGCCTGGGGGTGGTGAATTTTGAGGGGGGCGACCTCCAATCAACCAGAAAAATGGGGTCCTCCGGCGGGGTGGTAATGGCGGTGGTCCTCCAGCGGTTTGTGATAGCGCTTTAGGTGGCATCTTGCGGACTCTTGGCGGCAGAAGCGGGGGCCCGTCTTTACTAGACTGCTTTTCTTCGGCAACAGTTCCATCTGGCGGTTGCTTTTCGTCGCTGGATTGGTTTTCTTGCACTGGTTCCTCTTGCAGTGATTTCTCTTGCACAGATTCCTCTACCGGCCCTGCCTACTGTTAGCGTTTTTGCGTCACCCAAAAGTTGGTTAGATCCAAAAATGAATTACACTGCATGCTGGCGATAATCGACAAGCTCTCCAAGATTAGTCTATGGCCAGAAACACAGTTGCAAGACAACAACGGCCGTGTCCTTGAAAATTACATTATTCCGGTAACCCCAAAGCAGCTCATGTGAACCAAACTTACGTCTGCCATGCCAGAATGTTCCGGTTCCGGTTCGTCCATTTTCGAATTGTCTTTCTGATGGTCTATAGTTGTTATAGTTGCAGTTTCACTTCCGTCTACTTCCGTTGCGTTGTCTTTGTCACTATCTTCATTTCGACAAGCCACTGTATCTTTGGCGTCCTCAAATTCTTCCTCCTCATCAGTCACCCCCTCTCTCTGCTGAGCTCTTTCCTGAAGTTAGCGGTTCTGTTCCAATATGTAAAACGCAGTTATCGCGCCTTGTCATGGTATAGCTCCTATCGTGCGCTATTTTCAAGGTTCCACGCCATATAGCTGTCGGATTGTAGTATTGTACGACAATGGAGATGGCCCCGAGTCTTACGAACTAATCCGAAGATGCCAGCTGAGAGACAGCAAAGGCGAACCCCACACAAGAGGACACACATCTCCAACATATTTCCGCTACCACCGCTAGCATCAGAAATGAATAGCATCGCTCTTTTACGTACCACTTCACCCGAATCAGTTCCGACTGTCTGAGAGGATTCGGTTCCAGTTTCAAGAGATGATGAAGTCTCGTCCGGAGCGGTCGGGACACCAGTCGCTTCCTGGCTCCCATTGACTTCAGACTTTGAGACTTGTGACATTAATTAGGGTGTAGCCTGCAAGCGCGTGATTCACTGACTCAGCTGTTGATGTGGCCGGAGTCCGTTGTCAAACTATTGGCAAATTACTGCCATCGTCTCAAGGGCGCTCCACTAGTTTGATCGTGTACAATACATATTTGTAACCATCAGTAACTGGGACTCGAAACTTCCGCTCAAAACAGATGTTCAGCTGGTACTTACACTCTAGACCATTTTGGCAGAATGTTACTATGAAAATATCTTTGCTTTAGTCTACGAGTCCATTATATGTTTCGGTTTCGTTATCATTGTAGAAACCGCAGCAGTCAACTGTGGCTCAACAAGCAAGCAAAGTTCCGCCGTACGACGTGTGCATCAAAAGTGCCATGGCTCCGGAGCCTGATTTGTCGTTTCTCACTGCTTCAGTATCTGCGAAAAACGGGAGACATGTGAACAGAAAATCTCTACAGGTTCTTTGGTAACCCATACCGGAATCTATGCAATGCTAGTATTAACAACATACAACTCGTCGCTCTCAACAGCGTAAAAACAAACTAGACTCATACAATGACCACAGGCGCCATCACCATGTCACTGATGGCCTCGGTATGTTCATCAGCCGAAGACTCGCTTTGCGTGAGGCCAGGTGTCATGATGTCCTCAAAAGAAGACGAAGTGAACAACTCGCTGTCAGTCATGGAATGTGCATCAGACATGCCGGAAGAGCTTCTCGCATTGGCCAAATGGCGATTGCCCACTGCGTCAACAACAACGCCCCGCGTCGCTTCAACGTCATCCATGAGAATCTCCACCTTGTCTGAGTCGGCATTCGGAAAGTGCACACGCAATATCTGACCGTCCTTTTCGATCGACACCGGAAGCTCCCCAAGATTAGCTACCCGCTTGACATCGGCAACAAGCGCTCGCAGTTCATTGATGTGAGTTTCAATGTCACGTTCCAGAGTGTCGACCGTCTCGGCAGTTAGCTCGGCAACTGACGGCAGAGACAGCTGGGTCGAGAAATCAAAATCGACAAACGACGACGCCTCCCGCTCGTTCTCTTCCATGACAATCGTATCTTGGGGTACACGGAAGGCCGCAAGCATGTGCAGCGACGTGGTCCACGCACTCACACTGCACTTTAGGCGCGACGACACCTTGGCCCACGAATTCCAGGAATTCCATGCCTGTAGGGGACACACACTCGTCCGGATATTCGTGCCGGTTTTGAAATCAGTCTGTTTGGTACCGCTGCAAAATGACTTCCATGCTTCTTTGAGAGCCTCGGTTGGCCGCCGGCCATAAATCGGCGACGATAGAATCGGAGCGTATCCAATAAAACGGGTTCCACATTCGTTTTCATTCTGCTTACGGTCACGTACTAGCTTGGACCCGCTGACACGCGAGAGCGATCCCCGTAGTGGAGGAGGCTTGACAAAATTCGGGTTCTGTGACCAGAATGAAACCTGTTTCACATGATGGGCCCGTCGGAACGCCTCCCGTCCTAGGCCCTGAAATGTCGAGAACTGGTGTGCAAAATAGAATGAGCGATACGAACGCCCATGAAATGTTTTTTGCACAAAGCAATATCTTGCATTGCCAAAAAGTCCGCCTTCAAGACTGTGTGCCCTCCGCCATCCGCATGAACCGCGCTCCCCGCGCTTGGCTTCGCCAAATCGTCGATGACAAGCCCTATGCCACCGCGCCCACCCTATGCTGCCTAGTCGTATAGCGGAGAGAGCCTCTGCTGCAAATGCCCCTAGGGACCTTGCAACGAGGTATATGAGGCGGTTTCTAACTCGCCTCGTGTACATTATTTGTGTACCAGTTAGCTCGGGTGGCGGATGCGGTGGCGACGACGGTGGCAAAAACTCGTCAGCTGGGATGATGCGGCTGGAGCGGCACTATTTTTTTTTAGTTTTTTTTGCCCGAAGAAAATCAACAAAAGCACAAGAAACACGAAACGTCGTCCAAAGTGGCTAGGCTATGCCACAAAACAGTACTGAGTGGATCCACTAGAATTGTTACCAGAGCCCATTGAACCTCGATTGCATCAGGTTGAGTTATTAATGGTTAGGCGAATCGAGAGAGTAAGGGAAAAGTATGTGTTAGAATAAGGGCTAGGGCAAACCGAAGTGAATTGTTTACGCGACGACGCGGCCGCCGAAAGCTAGGGCAGTAAATGAACTAAATGATATGGACGTTGATATGAGTATTGATTACGGCGATGAATCGCTAAATAAAGGGGAGGATGGCTCGGTGGAATACCTGACTTATATGATCCGCAATGCCGTCGAGGCGTTTGAGATTGAAGGGGACTTGAGGACATGGGACGATATCACCAACGGCGCGCAGCAGATAGAAAGACTGCTACAAGAACCTCTTGACAGGGAAGAGGCTATACTGGAGCAGCTCAAGAGTCAAGCAAAGGATATGGACGAGATGCTGAGACGGAATGAAAATAACCCAAATAGGCTAATGGAACGGAGTGAACTGCGCAAAATGACGCAGCAAAAGTACGAAGTTGCACGCGAAATTAATCAATTAGAGGAGGCGAATACCACGGAGAGCTTGCGCTTGAAGCATTTGAAGAATAGCGTTGAGCAACTAGAGTCAGCGAATCCAATTGCCGAGTCACTTTCTCGCCCAAACGCGGCCATGAACGCTCTCAAACTTCGGCTCTATCGCAGCCTCGGCATAAAGGCAGACCACAAGACTGGCCGTGTTCTTGTTATTTCGCCAATACGACGCAATGTCAATGTTGTTTTTTCACGAGACGGCCAACATGCTTGTGAGATAGCGGACGACATATGGAGTTCTCTATAGGCCTCCATATACCTCCACATACTTATGACTGACGATAACTCTTTATGAATTTATGACACTCAACTGATAACGTGGGAAAGCCCCCTATGCTCATGACTGAACGATATTTTCTAATCATCAGTATCTTCACGCTCGATAAATATCATAAAGTCGCTGCTAGCTAAGCATCTAGTTCCCGGTCATCCGTCTTCTCGTCGAGCTCAAGCTCGTCACGAGTAAGCAGATTGGCGTCACGATTCTCTGGACCAAGTAGCACAACAACGAATACAAATGCAAATACCGTGCCGACGAGAATGGCCATGACGCGGCCATATTCGTACTTCCCCTCGATGATGTTTCCATTGGCGTCGCGAATCGGGAACCGTTCCCCAATTCGAGCCTCAATAGTAATAGAGGCAGAGGATGCAAGGTTTCCAAGCTGGTATGCAGTACCTGCGATAAACGCCCGGAAGTGGGGTGGTGAGAGCTCTGAAATGTGGATGGGCGCGACGCCCCAAGCACCTTGGACCGCCATTTGCACAAAAAACACAGACGCATTAATGCCAGGATTGATTGTCGCAAATGCCCAGGGGTAGATGAGGGCGCCACCAACTACACAGCAGATCATAATGGTGAGACGGCGACCAAGAAACTCAGAAATATGGCCAAACAAGAGTCCTCCAACCAAGGCTCCGATATTTGCAAGACAGTTTGTCACTGTCGACGCGTTCTCCGAAAAGCCCCGCTGCACAGACAGAAACGTGGGGTACAAGTCCTGGGAACCATGTGACATATAGTTCATACCTGCTAGAAATACAACCAAGTACAAAAACTGCAACCAGTAAACTTTGAGTGCATGTTTTGCTTGATATGAGAAGGATCGTGCAGCCGACACACGTTCAAGATCCTTCTGAGCAAGATAAGTATCTGTTTCAGGCAAGTACCAGCGAAACAAGATAAATAACACTGGGGGACCGGCACCGAACCAAAAGAGGGCCCTCCAGCCATATGGAGATGTGTCGGCAATGGCGCGAGTGAAAACAACAGCCAATAAATATCCAAATGCATAGCCAACTTGGACAATTCCAGAAACAAACCCGTGTGCTTCTGTGGGTACGTCTTCCAGGGCAGTTGCAGCGCAGTTTCCAAACATTCCTCCCATTGCAACTCCAAAGAGTGCTCTGACGCCCAGGAACTGCTGGAAAGTATTGCAAAAACCAGTGCATAGTTCAAAGACCAACAGCAATGCCATGTTGACAATATATGGCCATTTTCTGCCCCATTTATCTGCTGCCAGGCCGAAAATAATAGCACCCGACGTTCGCAGCATGAGCACAAGAGTCATGCCCCATGTCACGTCCGAGACCTTCATATCAAAAGTTGCAGCGATCTTGGTGGTCGTCAGGCTTACACAAAAATAGTCAAATGCGTCCCAAGTCATACCAAGGAATCCAACGAGTACAAATTCCCATTGCCTCCATGTCAGCGAGCCAATTGTGGGGAATGGATTCAGCAAATGCCTTTTTGATTCAAACGCAGGTGGTTTTAGTGTCGACAGCCTACTGCTAAAGTATGCCACCACATCTTTTCGCCTAAAACTCGGCGGACGGTCAACTTGATATTCGGTCATCATTAGAGATTCTGCCAGCAAGCAGACCCATTTTTTATATAAAATTTATTTGCAGCTGCATGCCCACCTTCCTTACTAGGCTCGACTGCCGGTGGTACGGACGCCCCACACCCCCACAATCCATGTATCCGATTTCGCTTGAATTACTAATACGAGAGGCTGTTTGCAGCATCAATGAACTTCTTCTGCTCTAAACGATTGATAATGTTGCAGAGGTTTGACTAATATCAGTTATAATGCCATTGCCCAGGGCCCCTACGCGGGAGTCCCCTGTTTACACTGTTGTCGTATTTGCAAGTCGCCATACTAACGCCTCGCGAGATATTGTGGCATATTGGCATCCATGTCCTGCCCGAAAGCAAGAATACTTGTCAGTAGACTAATGCCTCGAATTCTGGTCCTGGTGAAAATTATGCTCCATTATTGGCTGTAAGCTATTACGAATCATCAAAAGAGGGGACAATTCTACGGCAATATGTACCTATAGACTGACAGGAGATGTCCGTCGCATCTGTACGAAAAGGCTTTGCTCATTCAGAAAGCGTGGAGAGAGAGCACGGAGAGCGTGGAGAGTGTGGAGAGGTACATATGCCGCCAGAGTTGTCGGATATTTGCTAAACGCAATTTTTTCTTACTTCCGAAGCCTCATGCATTTAAGATCGTCTTGTACCTCAGCCCCGCATCAAACTCAACAGCGTCTTGGCATCCCGCGACAGCAAACTGTTGGACGGGGCTTCGCACTCCGATGTTGTGAAAATAGACAGATAGAGTTTAAAACTACGACTCACCACAAAGTTAGGAACTCGAATCGGTCCGTGTTGCCTATAAACGGACACAATAATATGTGTGTGCGGATAAATATTCACCCGTGAGCCAGGAACATATGAATCAATTTGTAATCTTGACTGACATAAATGGGTGGTCTAAATTAACCTTACGCCTTGGAACGACCGCCCAGAAACAACGCCGACCCAATTGGCATTGGGACTCCAAACAATATTGTTGACCTCTGCTGTATCTGTAAAGGCAGAACGCGGGCAATAAGTTCCAGCAGGTGTCGATGATAGATCCCAAATCAGCACTTGACAATCATCTCCTCCGGAAGCGATAACATGGCGGTTTTGTAGAGCTTTTGATCCAGCCGGTATCCACGCAATAGAGTTCACGGTTTTCTGATGGGCATTCAGAGTCGCGACAGGCAGCCCCGGAGAACGTATATCAAGGATCTGGATCATGTTGTTATTCTTTGCTATCGTAGCCAAGATGTTTTTGTCATAGGGGTTGGCTTCTATTCGGAGTAGTGGGACCGGGTCTGATGGCTCGTAAATAATTGTAGAGTGGTCCAGAGTCCGTAGATCGAAAACTCGCACAGATCCGTCTGCCCCGACAGACGAAAATACATCTACCGAATTTGCCACAAAGCTAACGTCATATACTTCACTATCATGGGC
>JAJLWU010000124.1:0-24381 GCA_030570855.1 Tardiomyces digboiensis | reverse complement strand
ATGTACTTGAGAAATGTTTTATCCGAGGTCATGTCCTCGAAACGAATGCTATAACCGACTTCTTCCCCGAGTTTCACGTCCATTTCATCAGCGACACGCTGAGCAACACTCATCGCCGCCACTCGTCTAGGTTGTGTACACGCAATTTGCTTTCCCTCAAGATGCGGCATATCGTCAAATGCCACAAACTGCGGGATTTGGGTGGTTTTACCTGAACCCGTCTCACCGACAAAAACAAGGATCTGGGTAGAGTGGAACAATTTTAAAAACTCATCTCGCTGTGCATGTACTGGTAAATTTCTTCGCACCTCCAAAATCTTAAAGTAGTTTTCACTGAGCTTCTTGCCATTGAATGCATTAACTGGCCCATCCTCGACTTTGGCCGCCTGCTCAACAGTTGTTTTGTGCTTTTCCATGCCATTCATGAGCTGGGCGACGTTATCACACGAGCCATTCTGTGTGGCACCATCCATATCGCCGTTTTCGGTCTTTAATCGCTTGGCAGGACTTGCTTCGTCGCCCATCTTTGTGTGTAGTAGTCGAGGCTCAGGATTTTTTTTTTGGACCTTATCAGTTTATCAGTTGCCATGGTTACCACCATGTGCATAGCGAGGGAGACCGCGCTGTGGTGTTGTCTCTAGTTCATGTCAGATAACAATAACTAAATAGCCTACAACTCAGGAATAGTGTAGATGAGTCTTACTAGCTATTTTAGATACTGACGGGGATCTTGTTCAATCTTAAAGGTTGTGCATTTAGTCATCGAAGTATGTGACCAACTAGCATCCTAGAAATGATCTTGTAACCTCCTCGAATAAATGCAATCAAGACGACTTGAAGCCCATTAAAATGGCTCGACAGCTTGCATACGATGCATTTTGTGTCCTACATTCGGGAGCAAATGTATTGAAAAAGAGTTTTGCTATAGATAAGGAGAAACTAGCTCGGATCTATAAAACGTCGTCGGTCCTCAGGGGATGCAGTGTTAATTTACCCCAAAGCAAGAACCAAGGCACGACCAGGATGAAAAAACCTGTGCCGCCCAAAACAGCACAAAGAAGTTATTCTACGATTTCAAGAGCAAGAGACGCTCGATACGGATATGTCAGATATTATAGTAGCAGTAAGCCAGAACGCAAGACGGTCGGGGACAAGGATCGGCCGGAATTTGTTATGGAAAGTTCTCCCGTTCCGTCGAGTAGACTCGAAAGGCTGCTGCACTATGGATCTTTGGCCACAGGAATGGGAATTAGTGCCATTGGCGAAAGCATACGGCGAAAGCTTGGCGACGAGTCGGCTGCAACTGGATCGGTCTTACTAAACCCAGCCAACCTCGAGAGACTCGTCAAGAAATTGTCCCAGATGCGAGGTGCAGCTCTCAAAGTTGGCCAGCTTCTTTCATTCCAGGACCAGAAAGTTTTTCCGCCGGAAATCCAAAAGGTAATGACCCGAGTGCAGAATACCGCAAACTATATGCCTCGCGGCCAACTTGAGCGGGTGATGACCCGAGAGCTGGGAAAGAACTGGCGTACAGAGCATTTCTCCAGCTTTGAAGATTATCCAATTGCAGCTGCTTCCATTGGCCAGGTGCACAAGGCAGTCACGCTCAAAGACTATGAGATGGTCGCAGTCAAGGTTCAGTACCCGGGTGTAGCTAACAGCATCGATTCAGATCTCAACAACTTGATGCTTTTGCTGACTGCCTCAAGATTCCTGCCAGAGGGCTTGTTTCTTGACAAGACGATTGCCAATGCCCGAACCGAGCTCAAATGGGAGACTGATTATCTTCGTGAGGCGCAGAACATGGAGACGTTTCGCGAGTTTTTCCGTGATGACGACGTATTTGTAGTGCCACGCATGTATCATGACGCTTCAACTGAACATGTGCTGACTATGGAGTTCATGCGTGGTACCGAGATTACCAAGGGTAATTGGAACCAGGACACAAAGAATTGGATTGCTACCCAGATCATGCGCTTGTGCTTGCTTGAAATTGCAAAGTTCCGATTTATGCAGACGGACCCGAATTGGGCCAACTTCTTATATAACGACCAGACCAAGAAGATTGAACTGCTTGATTTCGGTGCTGCTCGTGGTTACGACGATACCTTTATTGAGAACTATATTGGTGTTTTACGGGCTGCTGTTCGCAAAGACCGGGTTGCCTGTGAAGAATACTCTCTGAAGTTGGGTTATTTAACAGGGCTAGAATCAAAGGCGATGCTTGATGCTCACGTTGACTCTATACTCGTGCTGGGCGAGCCGTTTTCTGCAACAGATAACGAAGATGGCTCGTTCAACTTTGAGAACCAGACTATTACCGATCGTGTTCGTACAAATATTGGTGTTATGCTACGCGAGCGTCTTACTCCCCCGCCGGAGGAGACTTACGGCTTACATCGCAAGCTCAGCGGTGCATTTCTTTTGTGTGCACGCCTCAATGCCACCGTCCCCTGCCAACGGCTTTTTGAGGAAATTGTTGGTTTGTAAATAGAATATTCACATAGCTCGGCAAATGCAGAGAAAGCTTTTTAAAAGTATCAGTAGAAGTTTCGTTTATGCCGTACGACGCTATTTCTTGTTGTAGGCGCTGATAAAGCGCAAATCGTTTAGCTCTTAGTAACCGATGTCTCAGAGTCGTATGCATCGAGAAACGAGTCAGCGATATCATCGATATTCTCGTTCTTCTGTGTCTCTTCGGTAGGCAACTCGACGCTCGTAGCAGCTAGGGACTGAGCAGTAGATAATACATCCCCATCCTTGCCAGGACTAGTCGAAGAGCTCAGCTTTTCTTCCATCACCCCGGTAGACGCTGGAATAGGAGGGAGCGATTTCTCTACTTCTGAAACAGGTCCACGCTTCTCTAGTGCATCGGGCGATATAGTCTTTGACAGAGCAGATTCAGTTGGTTCTGGTTCACTACCACCGCCTTCAAAGTTGACTGACATGCCACTGGTGCGCTTTGGAACGGGATGGTGTAACGAAAAACTCGTACCGTTACTTCCTGTCGACAAAGTAGAGTTTGACCGGCCACGGGACCCACTCAAGACTGGTGAATTGGTTCCGCGATCAGAGGCACTCGCGTTTTGCCGGGGGGACAGGGTCAACGGCCTGAGTTCCCGCGTCGACAAAAATGACGAGCCATTCGGAGACGCGATATCCAACCGCGGAGAGTTATCTGTTGGTCGGAGAGCTGCTTCGAGCTCGCTACGTTTAGCTGCCAAGATCGCTCGCCGATTAGTGCCTGCAGGAGACTTGCTGCGCGACTTGACAACTGTTTGTCTCGCTCTGAGCGCAGTCAGAATATCGGGCCATCGCAGTATCAAATCTGCCACAAAATGCACTCGGAACGTATCAGCAGAATTTGGCGATGTGACGGCACGTGGACGAAATAAATACGGTGCCATCGCCCGCGAAAGCTTTTCTACCTTTTCCGCTCTGTCCGCTTCTTGCCCGCAAATTTCGCTTAAAAACTCAATGACCTGCTGCAGGGCTTCAAACGAGGAGCGCGAAACATGTGACAATGCTAGTGCGAGAGCCTCGGTTCGTTTCTTTTCTTCTAAATGAGCATCCTCTTGGGGATCTTCATTGGCAGCCTGTTCATCCTTGGGTGCAGAGGGTTGCTGTTTATCATATATTCCGCGGACAACGTCATAGATGGTAAATGTTATCAGGGAATCGGGCAGCTCCAGCAAAAACTCTTTGAACGTGGATGATACAACTTCGACCTTGAAAAAAGAAAAAACAGCATTTGCGTCAAACGGCGTTCCAGTGTTGATCTGCGTCCGCAGCTGGTGGATATGAGTCAACCGGACTTGTTGGTAGAACACGTCAGGGTGCAAGTTGTCGACACCACGAAAGTAACTAATAAACAGCGGCACCATAAATGACACCTGGTCGATATCGACACCAAAACTCTGGAGTGGAGCCCCACCTGACTGAAAGCTTTGATACGCAACAACCTTTGGGGAAAACGGTCCTGTGCGATATTGGTCAACCATGTATCGCAGGTCACTTTCAGGTGCTATCGACGACTGGTGGGCGTCTTGCCGCTCCAGAGAAGCCGTCATAGCAGAGGGCCGCGAGCATCTCTTGTTGAAGTCCGACAGAGCCGTTTTGACAGCTCTCAGTCGATCCAGTTCACACTTTTCCATAAATGCTAAAATTTGTTCAATGCTGCGTTCCAATTCGCTACGAGCATAGTCCAACTCAATGACTTGGGCTCTATATCGCTCATCCGCTTCTTGAATTTCAGATCGCAACTTTGCAGCAAAGTCAGAGGCACTGGATGAGACAGACATAGTCTTTCCACGATGATGCTTCTTTGGAGATTCTGGGGACTCTTCCTTGTCAACGTCCGCGTGGCCATGAGCTTTTGGTTGCCACTGGTAATAAGATGTAATTGAGTTTGCAAACCGGCTGGTGACCTGACCAACGGCCTTCAAATAACCAGAATCGACTAGACCCTGGCCAAATCGCTCAGCTGCTGCCACGCTCTTGAGCCCGAGGTTTGTTCGAATATACAAAACAAGTTCCTCGCCATTGGATACGCCGTTGTAAGTCCCAATGATGGGAATTTTATAGTCAAAGATCGTCACCTGCTCCATCATCTCGCTCACAATATTTTTAAGCTGGTCGTCGGTAAACGTCACATTCCCAACAACCAACGGAGCCGTCTCTACACTATCCC
Source organism: Tardiomyces digboiensis (assembly GCA_030570855.1). NCBI lineage: Eukaryota > Fungi > Ascomycota > Dipodascomycetes > Dipodascales > Trichomonascaceae > Tardiomyces > Tardiomyces digboiensis. Next base: position 19,691 of record JAJLWU010000124.1, on the reverse strand, counting down.
GCCGTCTGTGTCGTTCTGGGGACGCCGGGGTTGATAGAGCTCCCTGTTTTTGAATAGGAGCAGAGGGAACTCGGCGAAACATTGTGAGTCCCCTGGCGAGAGCAGTCGCAGCAGTCGTGGCGGTGTTGTGGGCCGAAGAGCTGCCCTCGATGTCATCCAATTGACGACATTTAGAGTAATACGATTGCTGGAGCTTGTGAGTGTGTGAAACGGCCTTATCATAGGCTTTAATCTTGGCCATAAGTGTTGCCTCTGCCTCCAGTACCCGAGACTTATGACCCTCACACCATGCATGCAGCCTAGACCGTACGTTTTTGTCCAGGTCAAGAGCAACAGCTCGGTGGATTCTGCCCTGATTAGCCAGCTCCTCTAGATAGGATGTGTAAGCCTGTCTGAGTGAGGCACCTTCGTCACGATTAAATCCCGAGCTAGTGGGAGCCAGCCTTGTTGGCAGCGCCTCGAGCCCATCAGCGTATGACGTCTCGAGAGAAACTTTTGTGGCAATCATATTGAGAACTTCGTTGTTTTCTGATATTCCCTGACGCAACTTGTCAAATATCGTCTTGACACCCGTTTGATAGTCATGTGTCCAAAAGGAATCACTGAATCGTGCCATTGCTAAATGTTAGGAAGGTTTGTGAAGTGCCTCGAGGAATCGCGGCCATGTCCAAATTGCTATAATCACCAACAACAGACGAATTCAAGCCGCTAACTTGCTTTCAACGCGGCCAGTACGTCTCCCATATTTGCATATTTGTCTCAAAGTAGATCTTTCACAGCTTACCGTGTGAGGAACCTGTCCATACGCGGACGATTGATCAACTTATCGCGCCTTATCGTGCCTCGTGGCGTTCTAGACCAATTGCAACTGCAATCAGCTTTTTGGTTCTTGATACTAGTGGTGCTTGCGTCAGTCTTGAATGGCTTTCAAGACGCCCTTTGCGTATCCGCGAATTTACCAAGTTGGACATTAACATTTTATTTTGCATAAATGGCACTGATCCGCATATCTGAGATGTCTTCTGGCCCCTGGACAGATTAGTACAAGCCTGTGAGCTGTAATCAGTGGACCGTGGACATTTCCATAACAAACAAGGGTTGGAAATAATTAAAGGATATCTTATTAAAAAAATGCAAGACGACGACCTTGAATTGGGACCGCTTGGGGTGGTTCAATTTAACGTTAGTATCGACCACCGGCAATATGGCCGAACAAACATTTGAACAAGCGCCTGAGCTGTGTTTGATATCAATTGATTCATGGGGGCACCACACTGGGTTCATGTTATGCTCACAAGTCACTCGGGACGATCCGAACCATGACCCGAAATTACCATTTAAGGTAGCCGGCTTCGAGATGCCGCAACGTGCGGCAAAGCGCGGCTACCCACATTCAGCGTGACCAATTGACGGTTATGTATGGAAGACGGCCACAAGTTTGGTTTATAGTGAGCGTTTTCCACATATTTTGAGTACAGAAATACATGAGTAAAGGCGAGGACAATAAAAATTTAGTGCTTCAGCCCATCGCTACCAAACATCGACACCAATCCTTGACATTTTGGCCAGCCATAGAACGGCGCCCGGCTTGGTGAGACGTGACCGAGGCATTGTGTGGTGTGCGCGTCATTCTGTCACCACGCATTTCAGAGATGCGCGGATTCCGGTTACTACTCCTTAGCCGAAACCCCCGGTCATGAACTTGGCCGTCTAGAATAGATTCTACCCGAGGCTGTGTCTTATTACAACATATATTCTTATATACAGCCAGAGCTCTTGGACTCAAGCTCAAAAAGAATCCCAACAGGGCAGTTGAATATTGCACAAAAAAAGACGCAACAGGTGCAGGGTAGAGAGCCACACGGCTGAGTTTACCCACTCGGAGCAGTTCGTATTTAAAGGCCAAGTCCGACCCGCAACCTGGCCGTTTCGATCAGACTAGTGAAAAGCACACCGACACCACCACCACAAGTGTAGAGGTGTTGTCTTCAAAGTACCAACATGTCTGCCACTACATTTCATCAACAACTCCTTGCCGCCAAGAAGCGGACGCGTTCGAATGCGATTGTGATGCCCGATATTGGTGACGAGCTCACGTACGGTGACTTTATCGCCGTGGTACAGAAGTTTCAACGAGCGCTTGCTCGCCTGGGAATCAAGAGACAGAAGCCCGTGTGCATTGCGTTGCCCAATGGTATTGAATTTGCCGTTGCGTTTACTGCCATCACGAGCTCTGGACTTATTGCCGCTCCCCTCAACCCCAATTACAAGGAGTCCGAGTTTTCGTTCTACATCAATGATGTCCAAGCTCCCCTCGTGATTGTGCCCAAGGGAGCTGTCAAGACATTCTATCCCGGCGTTGCTGCTGCCTTCAAGGCGGGAGCTGCCGTTGCCGAGGTTGAATGGGTTTCGGACCATCTTCGCCTCGAGCTTAAAGAACAGGGACCTTTGAACCCGACCAAGCATTGGAGGTTCCCTAGGCCGCCCAAGCCTAGCGAAGTTGCGTTTATCTTGCATACATCTGGTACTACTGGCCGTCCAAAGGCAGTGCCGCTTCTGCAAAGTAACATGGCGCAGACGGTCCGCAACATAAAGAAGACTTACAGCCTCTCGCGCAGAGACACTACGTACCTGGTTATGCCTCTTTTCCATGTCCACGGACTGCTATGTGGCTTTCTGGCCCAGCTGGCTGCTGGCGGTACAGTGGTTATTGCGCCAAAGTTTAGTGCGAGTACCTTTTGGAACGACTTCGCCAAATACAAGTGCACTTGGTATACTGCCGTCCCGACCATTCACCAAATTCTCCTCAAGTCCCCACTTCCGAATCCAATTCCAAAGATTCGCTTTATTCGCTCGTGCAGCTCGTCGTTGGCGCCAGCAACGTTCCACGCCCTCGAGAAGACGTTCCACGCCCCTGTCATTGAGGCCTACGCCATGACTGAAGCATGCCACCAAATGACATCAAATGAGCTGCCCCCAGGACGTCGCAAGCCCGGTTCTGTTGGCGTTGGCCAAGGAGTAGATGTTGCTATACTCGACCGGGCTGGACATCGTGTTCCCCACGGCGCGGAAGGTGAGATCTGCATCAAGGGGGCTAATGTTACCCCGGGGTACATTAACAACCCCAAGGCCAACGAAGAGGCTTTTACTGCAAATGGATTCTTTCGAACTGGAGACCAGGGGAAGTTCGATGACGACGGCTTCTTGGTGATCACCGGCCGTATCAAGGAGCTCATCATTCGAGCTGGTGAGAACATTTCGCCCATTGAGGTAGATTCGGCTATACTAGAGCACCCAGCAGTTGCCGAGGCGGTTTCGTTTGCTGCTCCTGACGAAATGTACGGCCAAATCGTCAATGCTGCCCTTGTTCTCAAGCCAGGTGCGTCGGCAACAGAGAAGGATATCCAGGACTTTTTGGCCCAGAAGCTCGTCAAGTTCAAAATTCCACAGACGATTTTTTTTACAAAGGTGATGCCAAAGACGGCCACCGGCAAGATCCAACGAAGGATAATTGCCGATACATTCCTCAATCCAAAGGTCAAGGCCAAGTTGTAGTTCAAGCTAGTCGTTATATATTTTGTTAATGGGGTTGTGGGTAGTGCATTAAAGCTGGCGATGCAAAGCAAAAATATGGCATTAAAGGTCATACCGTCGTGAAATGTCTAAAGAGTATTGATCGACTATTTCATCCACCACATGATCGTCGGGATATCGATCTTTTAAAATACGGACCAATGCAGAGGTATGAAAAGCATGAGCGCCTCTGCGAAGCGTTGCGCGTGATGGGCTTCCCATGAGAATAAACAGTAACACAACCCGCGAGCAAGGCTCGGGCAACGTTTCAAGAGTTTCCTCCACTAGTGATGATGAAACGTTGCCAGCATAGTACATGAGCTGGTAAAGGAGCCACGACAAATAGCTGTTGAGAGTATTTTGGCGAAATAACAGAAACCGTGTTTGAAGGGACTGGCCGTACCGTTTATCAAACTGCGCTAGGCGTTCAAGGATCGTAGTCGAAACAGTGCCTCGGGAATCAGTGACCCTGGCTGCAACACTTAGATGTTCCCGCAGAAGGTGTGGCTGACCTAATGGGGAGTCGTTCACAATAAAAGAAGTGAGAGTATCACATATGGAGGTGAGTCCGTTCCAATGAGCCTCGTCGTGGGCTGTTTGCCAATACAGCTTAAGTGCAGCATATAGACGCTCAAGAGTTGACGTTGGATGCAAATGAACTGTCAAATAAAATCGCACAAGGCTCGTCTCCGCTACAGTAACAGCGTGTATCCGCTCGAGATTCGCCAATTGATTGTAATAGTCGGTAGAGCCGAGCAACTGGGTTAAGAAATCCAAAAGCTTAGGGTCCCTTTTCAAGACAGTATGAGCAGCCCATTCATTCCAGAGTGAGAGTGACGATGAAATGCTGCTCTTCGAAACCATGGAGACGGCCGACTGAAATACAGACGCACTTGAAGTTTTGTCTAACCTTGCAAATACGGCCCATAGCCGTGGATTGTTCCTGTGTTGCTGTTCCCTCAACAGCCCCTTGGCAAACTTTACAAAGGGCTTAACTGAATGCGGTGCGGAGGTTACCAGATCAAAAGAGGGTGCTTCAGTCGTGGAACGCGTATGAAATCGATAGATGTGCTCAAGGGCCCATGCCCACAATTCATCGTCTAGGTTGTCGAGAGATCTGCATTGCATTAACACTCGTTGGCGAAATTCCGAAAGAGAGTCACCAATCTCCTGCTTCATATACGGTATTAGAGTAACAGAGAGATCCTGGTAAGGCCACGCTGGCGTTTCGGCACCGGCAAGGTTCAACAGGGCCCAAATCAACGCAGTTCTTCCCCGAACGCTTGTAACCGGGACCAGCCATTCCGCAACATCTTCAAACAAAACAATTCGATACGGTTTATCTAAAGCATCAGGATGGACTGATCTGAGAGCAAAGGGCCAGTCATCTGGTAATTGGGCGACCAGGTCTTGTCTTGTCCAAGACTTCCACCCTTTGGCACCGGGCTCTCCCACTCTGAGGGATTCTGAGAGCCAGAACTCAGCAAAGTGACTGGTATCAAAAGATTGCCCATCCGGATTGAAGAGATTATATTCGATCACGGCCTGGAGTATTCCGATTGCCAAGTCAGGATATCCCGAGTCCCAATACAGCTTGGCGACAAAAGACACAATGACAACATATACCTCGTCCATTGACTGCGTCCAGGCCATAGTGGAGTAACGAGATTTTTGTGTTTTATACATATCCATGAGGGATTCTTGTCGCACAAGTTGATCAATGATTTCGAAGAGGTCGCTGGCCTTTGAGCTGGAGACGCAGGCCCTTAGGTATTTGATCCACAACTCAGGATGGTCCGATCGCTGTTGTACGAGCTTGCGCAGCATCCTAGGGCGGTCACCCTCGATGTATTTGATATATTTATCAACTAGACGCGATTCGTTAGGTACGCTTTCCAGGGCTCGTTCGTAAAACTCACGCAGGACGGCATCTCCCGTATGTCCAGCGTGAAGCAGTTTATGGATCTGCTCTTCAACCCTACCTGAGTAGAGCCACAGGTCGACATTTTGTGGATCGTCCTTCAGTCTCTGGCTCAATATAGCTCGCGCTTGAAACAACTGGTCTACAGTGTCGTCGCGGGGGTCTGCTGTTAGCTGTTGCCGCCATTGGCTGTCTTAACACCACGGCCCTGAAATACTCACCGGTAAATAACGTTGAAGCCGCGAGAGCAGTTGGAGATTCGTCCACTTGGAGCCTCCGGTGGTGGTGAATCGCCGAGGAACCAGCAGTTCTATCGCGCAAAAGCGTCACCTCACGACTGGCAAAATCCTCATGAGAATGTTTTATGTGCCATCCAGGCATTCCAAGCACGCAATTAGTATAGCGTGAGTATTTTGCCGTGCCATATTTATATGGCTTTCCGTAAATCAAGTTTCGACGGTCACCGCTAACATCTGTGAAATAGAGCCCTTGTACGTCTCGCGCGGGGCCATGGCAATCTTTCCCGCCATTATTTTTGTTCCACAAATTCACAAGGAACTTTTCAGGATCTACTGAGCCGTCAGAGCTCATGCCATTGTCATGGGTACTCGAAAACACCAGGCCGCGATGATCTCTTCCCCAGGGTATATGTAGCAAATATGCGTGCATAGAATTTTTCTGCATTTATGTAATTCGTTATACTGTCGTATAGGATAATTATCAGTTAGCGGACCACAAGACTGATAACGTACGTCGACCTTGTGTTGAACTTCAAACAGCAGGCTATCTCCTAGCCTGCTGCCCCAAAATTACCTGCCCCTTGCGGACGGACCCTGCCTGTTTTACCTCCTTGTCTGTGCAATAATGAGCATACTGGTCACCGTCTCCCAGCTATTTATTGACCTAAGATCATGGCATCTAGTCCATAGGATGGCCTACAATGAGCTCAAACTAATATCAAGTGTAAATATCTGGATCGCTTCGGCCCAGTTACATCGTCGCCATGGTAACGTCCCCAACCGGAGATCCTCAACAACGGTTATCTGCCGCTCTTAAATGCTACCTCCAGGCCCACGGCTGTAGCTTGGTCCACTATCAGCAGAGCAAGTTGGATCCAACCTACTTGAAACGAATTTCTATCGCTCAAATGGCTGCCTGTCAAGGATATATAGTGGCGCCATTGCACCTGCTGACGGCTGACGGCCACTGGCTGGTTAACCTCGGCGTTGCAGCCGTGTGAACCAAAAGTTTGATAGATTCGTTCAAGGTGGCCAGTTGCTTCACGCACACCTACACATCATCACACAGCATTTTGGCGTCAGCGCAATCGTACCAACCGCAAATGAATAATGGTGTGAGGTTTGTTCCGTCAGGCCCGGTTCTGGCGTTGGCAGAACGGGCACGGGCCAGTGGGATTACTGTGCACGTTCTTGATTGTTTTGCCAGACCTGATATCAATAACGACCACGCGCTCTACAGTGCACTAGCCGAATCGTTTGCATTTCCAGAGTATTTTGGGTTCAACATGGACGCTTTGTGGGATCTTCTGACCGACGCCTCATGGTGGAATGGCAGTGGCCACGAGCTATATCTCGCGATACCGCCGGCTTCGCCGCTTGTGCGAGGACTCGACCGACTGCTCGCAGTGTTTTCTGAGGTCTGCCACTTTTACGCTCAAAAAGGCAAGCATTTTTGCGTTTATGTTGTTGATGGCCCGATTGCTCGGTCAAGAACGGTTTTATGGTAAGTTATTAACGTTTCTATTGCTGGCAATTACAAAATGCCGCCATTTGATATGTGTGACTGCAAGTAAAGTCGGGCAACTGCTTGGCTAGTGTAAAGGCACTGATTGATACAAATCGTTAGTGACCAGGCGGTCTTATGTACTGCCGGCGGAGCTCGGTGCCAGCGCTTTTGCGTGCGTGACGATGTGACCAAAAAGTCCCATCCCCAGGCTCGTGAATCATATTTTGCTGCTAGCAAACAGCCGACCGCCGGATCTTTTCTTGGTACTATTATTGATGATAGGGGGGGCCGAGGCGATCTACTGTGAGGAATCAGCCGATGAGTGCATTTGGCGCCGCACCACGAGCCTATCAGCCACTGGCGATTAATTGCTTTGTTCAGCACTTTATCGGCCCCTCGTGGCATCCGAATGGATTCAAGCTAACAGTAGAAAGGTTTGTTTAGCAGCCTTTTAGATTTCAAGCCAGCTATTCTCACCGGATTAACTCATTCAGGCTCACGATGACTCTAGTATCCATGGCAACTGGGTACGGGTTTGGCCAGCCGGGCAATTTGGTGTTAGTCAAAATGACCGAAACAGGTTCGTGAGGGGGTTGTTTTAATTGGAAGAGAGCCATCGCCAGACCTGAGCGAGAGCACGCCTGAGCCCAGTCAAAACGGATACTTGAAGCTGCCGTTGCAGCTAGGACGCACAACGTACGGGGTCAAAATGGGACTGGAGCGTATTATCCTGGTCCGCCATGCCGAGCGCCAGGACACGGTGGATGACACATGGACGTGGACGGCAGCAGAGCCCTATAATCCACCACTAGCGGGCAGTAGCGCTCGTGGACAGGCCGTCCGATGTGGACGCGAGGTGCGAGAGCACGTTTTGCCGGGGTCAAAGGTGGTTTTGCATAGCTCGCCGTACCTGCGATGCGTGGAGACAGCGGCATGTATTGCATCCGCTTTGGGTACCGCAAGTTGTGGGGAGCACGAAAACGGCGTGGGAAATAGCACAGACAACTGGGTGCTACGAATGGATGCGGTGTTTAGTGAGTGGATGACTTCTGACTACTTTAGTGACATTAGCCCCCCGCCCGATGATGACTCACGGTCGGTTCGTGATACTGCTATTAGGTGGCTGTTTGCCGAGCAGCAAAGGGTGTTGGCAACGAGTGCTCTCAAGCCCGATCTTTCGTGGGGCCTTCATGAGCTAGGTCACTCGGGGGTGTACGGAGAGCAGTGGGCTACGATGCATACACGGTTTCAAAATGGCCTACGCAACCTCATCAACTATTACGACAAGAGTGTTTCTGGGCCAACTACAGCTGTTGTCGTCACACATGGAGCGGGATGCAACTCTCTGCTTGGGTTCCTGACAAACCAACCGCTGCTATCTAAGGTTGGACTGGCCAGATGTGTAGTTGCCGAGAGGCGAGGTTCCAGCTGGGAGATTGTGTTCAACTCCAACGATGACCATTTGGTGGTACCTGTGCTTTCAAACTCGAACTCAACCTCGTGCAGCTCTGTTTCTGATCAGCTCAGTGCCCCGGCAGCAGAAGACTCTCCAGCGAGCGTGCCGTCATGGACTGAGAGCCCGGAACAGTTTTACTTTTCTGCCTCTGTAGGCCCTACAAATGGCAGTATCCGCCACCAAAATGTCGAGGACCCGCCGCTGACGCTCTCGTTTGGCGGTGCTGTGTCGGATGTTGCTTCGGGTGCGTCGTCAAAGTGTGCGTCGCAAGCGCCTTCTCGGGTCACGACGCCTCACCAGCATGCCTAGTGTTGTTGAGGTTGCAATATGTTGCATTGCATTTGAATTACTACGATTTTGCGCGGGGCAGTTGTCATGTACCTGCATGTTTCACGAATCGCCATGATAATGTTGCTTTTTGTTGTTTGTTGTTTTTGGGAGGGATGGATGTTTAAAATGAATTTGATTTGACTAACCAAATGGACCATCGTAGCTTGGTAGTAAGAGCCGATTTTGGACTCTGAGCCGTCTCGCTCAAGTAAAAGCATGTAATCAAATCTGGCAACAATACTGCTAGCATAAACCATGCTCGCAAACAGCTATTTGCCTGAGCTCGCCACAAAAGGGCCACGCCCTCGTAACAGCTCAACTATATTCGCCCTAGGTCCCGTTTTAGCTGCCTTTTCTGGGTCGCGGTTGGCCTCGTTACATAAGCCGGCAGAGCGGGTCTGGGCTCGCAATCCACTGCAACCAGGCGCATCAATTTGATGTAATTTCTTAATTAAAGGTCCCTTCGTTAAGTTGGTTTCGCACTATTCCGACTATTCTGGGCTCATCCAACAACGGTTGCCGCCGTCAAGCTGTTGTAGGGCTCGCCGCAACTGAGCATGTGGACGGTCTGGGCCCTCTTTCAGGGCAGGGAAAACATGGGGTGTGCGCCTGGATGCCATGGCGACCAGATGGATTATGACTTGAAAAGAACTCAAAATGACTTGAAAGGCAAGTATCATGGCATACAAGTGAAATAAGCACTTGTATAAACCTTGGTATTTTGCGCATGAGAGCTGCCAGTTCATCCATCTGCTGTTGTGAGACCGAATTGGTGAGATCAGATATCTCCGCGGCGCTCGGTGGTGACCGGACCCGGCCCGAAATCCGGACAACTCCTATGGGCTGCTTACTGTAGCTCAAAGGAACTGACAACTACAAAGGGCGGAGTGAAACGTCTGTTATGATTTATAAAGTCATTATTCTAGTCACGAATTCTATTATTTGAGGTCCCGCAGTCCAATCTCTATGGATAGGGATCCGTGTAAGAGGGTAGGGGTACCATCTGCGTAATTTATGACTAATGGGACGTTGCGGCAGTTACTTATTGGCAACCGGTGGCCAACCACAACTTTGTCCGGTTATCTTCTAATCCAACGACCAGCGAATTCAAGCAGGAAAAACTCGTGCTACGATTCAAGTTAGCGAAGATCGAGATGCTCTCAAGAACCCTCCCTAGGACCATGTTAATGCGACGGCCAGCGGTTATTGCGCCTGCTGTTTTGCGAGCTGCTCAGCACCAACCGCGAGCTAGCTATCATCAAAAGGTGCTCGACCATTATAACAACCCACGAAACGTCGGTTCTCTGGATAAGAACGATGTAAATGTCGGAACGGGCCTTGTGGGTGCTCCGGCTTGCGGCGATGTCATGAAACTTCAAATAAAGGTGGATGACAACGGTGTTATTCAAGATGTCAAGTTCAAGACATTTGGTTGCGGTTCAGCCATTGCGTCGTCTTCATATGTCACTGAGTTGGTACGTGGAATGTCGCTTGACGAAGCTGCGAAAATCAAGAACACCACCATTGCAAAGGAACTGTCTCTTCCACCCGTCAAGCTGCATTGCTCGATGCTCGCAGAGGACGCCATAAAGTCTGCTATCAAGGACTATCAGTCAAAGTCAAGTCGACGAACAAAGCCGACTCTTGGCCCTGATGCCACTGCACATGCTGCTGCTGCCGCTGCTACTGCCTAAGATGTGGCGACCGTGACGACAGCGACGAGTTTTCTTTTTATTTCTGTCTCAAATCAAAAATCATAGTGGAGGAAACACATTGGACAGAATGAGGCACAGCAGACATACGTGGGTGCAGTTGCTTGTTGGCTGGACGGGCTGGAAGCGATTCATGTAAATGTGATGTATCGAATGACGAAAATAAGTGTTTATAAGAGATAGTAGCTGACTGTTGGATTTTTTTGTTCTCTTTTGAATGTCATTGAATGTGGTTTTGTTACAGAAACTGACCACCATTTAAGTATCATTAAAGATGACCTGACTGCGGCTCATTTTGGACGGTGAGAGTGGCGTCACACAGCCAAATGTAAGAGCCGGTTAAGACGCGCATCACTAGCTGCATATCATCTATGTTTACATTGTAGTCGTGGGTTTTCTCTTAATCGTCGTCATCAGATATCGGCGGTTCTACATTGAGATCCAGATTGACCGGGATAATAAAAGCATCGTCGATATCGCCACGGCCACGCTCGACAGTTACTAGGTCAACATCCTCTTCTTCTCCATCCTGCTCGCGCTTTAGTTGGTCTTCCTCGTCAAATAGATCAAATTCATCCTCGCGCTCCATGTAGTCAATGTTTTCCTCGAGCTCCTCAAAGTCAGGAGCAAGTGCGCTCCACTTTTGAGGGATTGTTGACATCCACAGATAGATAACCCCAGTGTCTAGCCCAGTAGCCGCAATTGCCGGCTTTGTTGGGTGGAACTCGATGTCAAACAGCTCTTCCTTAGGGCCCTCGTAAATTTTAACCAATGAACCCATTGACGTCTCCCACATATAGATGTCGTGCGATGACTCGTACGTAGTGGCTAGAACGTACTCACCGCTGTTGCTCATGGCTACAGAGTTCCATTGTAGTCGGTTGACAACGTCCTGGAATTTGTGTTCGACATCAAACTCCCATTCCTCTGGAGCCGTCCGGCCCATATCTGGAAGTTGTACCACACGTACAACCCGGTCTGATGAATTCAGTACCAAACTGCGTCCAGAAGAGTTTAGCATCAGCTGCTTTATATTTCCGTGTGCCAGTTTCGTAGAGTGCACAACTGATAGAGTCTTGGTGTCAATTACATTAAGGACACCTTTACTTGTTCCAGACAAAATATAGTCTCCCCTTCTTGTGAACGTGACCACCAATGTCAGTTGTTTCCCACTAGTCTCTTCACCTTCTTTTGTAGTGGGTATGACTTTTATTTCTGGCTTGCTTCCGGACAAATCCACATATTTCGGCTCATCCTCGTACAACGACGCTGCAAACACCAAATGGTTTTCGGGGTGAAGTGTGGCACCCCAAACGGGTGCTCCCATCTGCACTGAATGGATTGGTTGCCCCGTAGACAAATCCCATAGTATACACTTCCAATCTCTTGATGCGGACAATAAGTATCTCGAATTGCGAGACCAACTGCTGTTAGGCCCCAAACTAGCTTTGCCTCTCCCTCTAGTTTATTCTGCATAGTTGCTTTACCACGCTCTCCCAGCGACATGCGGGGCACACGGACTTACCTCAACGACTGTATAGGGCGAGTATGTCCGCGCAGAATTGCCAGCGGCCCATAAGTATCGAAATCAAATATAACTACTGTGCCATCCAGAGTTCCCGACGCCAAGTAATCTCCTTTTCGGTTGAATTTGATGCAACATGACCGTCCCCAGGCTGTAATTAGTCCCGTTCTTGGCTCAAATGATGAATTGTTCAAAAACTGCGAAATAAAAGCTCTCAACACCAACGCGAATGATGCCACATACATATAGAGCGGTACAACGATTCAGGATACTCCTGCGCTAGCGCGAATGGGTCGAGGAGCGAGAGGTTCATGCCATTGTTTGTTTGTGTCGAGATCAGAGCAGAGCCTTAAAAGCGCGAAGCTAGCAAACTTAATGATCTATACTGATTCATTGTGAACGAGATACTGGGATGGAACGGCTGTTATCAATAGTGCAATAAAATTACCCGGATATTGCACACTGGGTGCCCCGACATCATTCTATTATGTATTGGGAAGCATGATGTGTGCTCCAAAACGATGGAAATACCTGAACCGAACCAGCCAGCTGAAGCAAAATAGACATTAGGATCAAGGCTATCACAGGAGGAAACTGTCCTGGGCCGGAGAATGGCGCTCAATTCGATAGCATCAAGGTCCGGCGAGCCGTCTAGCGATGATGACCCGACCCAGATTCACCAGCAAGAAGCGACAACCCCGTCCAAGACCGATTCTGGACGAGGGTCATCAACAACAGTACCTCAATCATTAAATTCGGGTGCTGGTTCCAATTCTGGGTCCCCTCAACGGAAACGGGGCCGTGGTGTTTTTGCCGATCGGTATATCCCAGCTCGAAGTGGCATAAATCTTCAGGCCGCATATTCGTTGGTCAAGGACGATGCTTCAAGTTACAGGGCTCCACGAGCTGCGAATTCCAACGAGCTTGAATATCAGCAGAGTAAGTGGTTTATTTCAATACACTCAAAGCTGAAGCCGCTGAGGTTGTTTGGCAAAGGCTCGAGTGTCTTTGTAAACAGCTACCGATGGGACTGTATTTTATTCTGTGATAGCTTATGATATACTAACGGCAGTTGACGAGGCAAATAGAACATTTTCCACCTTGCTCAAGGCAGAGCTGTTTGCAAAAGATGTACCTTCTGCTGCTGTTCTATTAGATGGAGCTAGCAGCAATCGCTCTACCGGCTCGCATCAGGGAGACTCCCCCCAACGGAGAGGGTCTAAAACTCCATCAAAGGGAACGGTATCAGCTCCCGTGACACCGAGTAAAAATATGCTTCACTATAGCTCGCCATCGAGAAGTAGTGGGGCAACTAGAGCATTGATAAGAGGTGGTCTACATTCAACTGGGCGACTGCGTGACGCAACTACAGATGCCCATAATGAGCTCTACTCCACATCGCCAGTTAGAATGGACTCACAAAGACTGCTACTGTCGCCCCGAAAACAGCAACGAGCTGTTTCCAAGGTGCCGTACAAAGTTTTGGACGCGCCTGAGCTAGCTGACGACTTCTATCTCAACTTGGTGGATTGGGGATCGAAAAATGTATTGGGGGTGGGACTGGGTAGCTGTGTTTACTTATGGCATGCCACGACGGGATCGGTAAACAAGCTATGCGATCTCGGCCAGGATCGGGTCACGTCTCTATCGTGGATTAATGCTGGCACGCATTTAGCCCTGGGAACCGATAAAGGGTTGGTACAAATTTGGGATGCAGAAAAGTGCAAGCGTGTTCGGTCAATGACTGGTCACGACTCTCGAGCAGGCTCTCTCGCTTGGAATGAACATATTCTGTCGTCGGGCAGCCGAGACAAGTCGATCTTACACCGCGATGTGCGAATAGCCGACCATTATATCCAACGGCTGACGGGCCACAAGCAGGAAGTGTGTGGCCTCAAGTGGAGCCCAGATGACAACCAGTTGGCATCTGGCAGTAATGATAACAAACTAATTGTTTGGTCTGGGCTGAATACGGAGCCATTGTACAAATTTCACGAACATGAGGCTGCAGTCAAGGCAATTGCATGGAGCCCACACCAACGCGGCCTACTAGCTAGCGGTGGGGGTACCGCGGATCGTAAGATAAGGTTTTGGAATACTATAACCGGCACAAACGTCGGCCAAGTTGACACTGGCAGTCAAGTATGCAATCTAGTATGGAGCAAAAGCTCTCGCGAGCTGGTTTCTGCGCACGGATACTCTCAGAACCAGATAGTGATTTGGAAATATCCTTCGATGCAGCAAGTTGCGGTGCTTACTGGCCATACGTATCGCGTGCTGTATCTCGCCATGAGCCCCGATGGCCGTACTATAGTCACCGGCGCAGGAGATGAAACACTGCGTTTTTGGAATGTGTTTGACGACAATAAGAGTGCTGTACGATCCGGATCTAGTCTTCTGGACGTGTTTCAGCAGCTACGTTGATGAGTAATTTATACATGATCGTTTTTTTGTATCCATCAAGGCACTGATGAGGCTCGGTTAGCAGTGTCTATGGGTCCAAACCTAATGCAACGTGTCTGCGTATCCTGCATTTCGCTATATAGTCTCACTGAAATTCCTATTTAGCGACGCCCGTATTATTTTAAAGCGCGCACTCTATACCCAGACAATTTCACTATACTCCGGAAATTAGTCGTGGCACGTACGCAGGTAGCCACGATGACTTCTTTAGGCACCCACAATGCAATTACTGTCACCACTATCTATGAGCTGTCTCGCCCTATCGTGAGTTGAATTTGTCCAATTGTAAACTGTCTTGATCTCCGTGGCAATCGCAGTTGATCCCATTCCACGCTCTACGTGGTGCGGTATGACCCGATAGTTACTGTTTTACCAAATCCAAAGGAATATTAACCTCATATTGGATCTCACACGCTTCACGATATTTCTGACTCTTACGTACAAATCCCGCTTATCGGGTACGTGTCCAATATTCATTCACTTGGCCGCAACCTTCACGGTCATAAGCACGGCATCACACCATGCGGGGATGTATCTCAGATGACCTCGAGTTGAGTTAACGTTAACTGTTGGCGGTTAACAGGGGTTCCGGGCTGAGTTGCCGATAGCGGCGGTTGTTGACGGAACGTGCGCCCCGGATTTTTTGAGTTTTAAGACATGGTTCCGGCCAATACCCTTACCCTCGAAATTTATCGTCGTATAAAAGCTAACGGCGTTCACGGCGGCGGGGGACCCAAGACAGTCGCTGAGAAAGAAACTCTGACCCGGCGTTGATAAGACATTTTGATAGCGTAAACTTTGATGTAAGTATTGGGGTGTGCGAGGACGAGCGAATAAAGTGCTCTCTTCGGCTTTTAGTGGCAGGGACTCAGTATTAGTCATTTGAAGGGCCCGGATGTGCCAGAGCGGTATTTCAAAGATCCAGCTAACTGTCAGCACAAAGACGACCAACAAAGGAATGGCCCCCGACGCTGAGACTATTGCCAACGCCCAGAAGCCGCTGGCTAAGAACCTTCGGCACCTTTTCTCGGACGAGGCCAATAGCCGAAACCCGTCGCCCCTCAAGGAGGCATTCAAGCATTTCCATGACCCCAAGATCATTTCCCTTGGAGGAGGACTGCCGCTCCCGGACTTGTTCCCATTCGACAAGCTTGGTGTTGACTCGCTCGCCCCACCGTTTGCCGACGGGATTGACGTCGCTCCAAAGGGTGTCGAGGATACCGTCCATGTGAATGTCGACAAGAAGCCCTCTACTGACGATGTTCCTCTTGCGGTATCACTGCAGTATGGCCATTCCAACGGCGCGACCCAGCTGCTCGAATATCTGCGCAAGCACACTTCGGCTGTGCACGATGTCGCCTACCGCGACTGGAACGTTATCTTGTCGGTAGGCAACACTGAGGGCTGGGATTCCACTCTGCGAACCTTTACCAACCGTGGCGATGTTATTCTTGCCGAGGAATTCACATTTTCGTCGGCCACTGAATGTGCTCATGGTTTGGGTCTCAAGGTTGTACCAGCAAAAGTCGACCTCGAGGGTATTATCCCCGAGTCACTTGAGGAGCAGCTTGACAACTGGGTTGGTCCCAAGCCTAAGCTTCTCTACACCATCCCTACTGGTCAGAACCCCACTGGTGGAACTGTTTCGCTCGAGCGTCGCAGGGCCATCTACAAAATTGCGCAGAAGCATGACTTCCTGATTGTTGAGGATGAACCCTACTACTTCTTGCAGTGCCCTCCATACACGACTGACGCCGAGCAGCGAGCCAAGGACCTCAAGGAGCCCTCCCACAAGGATTTCCTCAACTCTCTTGTGCCATCGTACTTGTCAGTTGATACCGACGGCCGAGTCATTCGTCTCGACTCGCTGTCAAAGATTCTTGCCCCGGGTGTCCGTGTCGGCTGGATAATTGCCCAGGAGGCGTTCCTTGAGCGATACTTGCGCTTGCACGAAGTCAGCATTCAGTGTGCTTCTGGCTTCTCCCAGTCATTGATTTATGGTCTTCTACGCCGCTGGGGCCAGGAGGGTTACCTCGACTGGCTAATCGGTCTTCGCAAGGCTTACACCTCAAAGAGAAACGTTGCCCTCGATGCAATTGAAAAATATGTTCCGAAAGACTTGGTTGAGTTCAAGCCGCCGACCGCTGGTATGTTCTTCTGGCTGAAGCTTGATGCCCGCAAGCATCCCAAGTATGAAGAATTTGGTCGCGACGCTGCAAAGGTAGAGGAGTACATCTATGAGCAAGGTATCGCCCATGGTGGGGTCCAACTCATCCCTGGCCATTGGTTCATGGTTAATGACAAGACCAGTCCTCCCCAGAAGGAGCTCCCACGCACCGAGGAGCAAAAGGCTGCCATCTACTTCCGTGGCACGTTTGCCACTGTTACGCCCGATCGTATTGATGAGGCCATGAAGCGCTTTGCGCAGCATATTGAGAGGGAGTTCCGTCCAGCTCATTAATATTTTATTGCACAGTATCTAGATTACGACATATTGGTATAGTTTTGATGTATGCGTTACGACCTTTAGAAAAGGGATCCCTAGGGTATCGTGGAGTTTAAGTTTTATTCACGGACAAGAGTGTGTTCAAAGGGGAATTAAAACCATTAGGTTGCCGTTACTAAAGCGTTTTTCATACATTACATGCAATAAATAACGTGCTGTCGTGTCATTTTGCGCTGCTGGTATTGGTATTCACGGCTGCGCTGGGAGCCACTGCCGTGGTGGTAGCAGCGGTCGTAGAGTTGGTGGGAGCGCTGCTTGAAACCGAGTTATTATTTGCCTCGTGAATGCGCTTCTCCATCTCAATTCGTTTCTTGTCTTGCCATCGTGCAAGCTTGGCATGCTCGTGGACTTGAAATCCAAATATTTTGGAAACGTACCGCTCTGAACTGCGGTTTGGAAGAACTTGCGGGTACATTTGAAATAGCATGCCTGGGAACGAAGTGCCAAAGTATGCACTGTCAATGGATGCATGGCGAGACGATTTAGGTGTGTAGATGTCTTCGCATTTGGCGCAGTACAATTTCACGGTGCTCATACGGGCAGTGTCGT
The DNA here is from genome assembly GCA_030570855.1 of Tardiomyces digboiensis. Lineage (NCBI taxonomy): Eukaryota > Fungi > Ascomycota > Dipodascomycetes > Dipodascales > Trichomonascaceae > Tardiomyces > Tardiomyces digboiensis. Next base: position 1,910 of record JAJLWU010000124.1, on the reverse strand, counting down.
GAAGTCCAATTGGGAGCAGTGGGTGAAGATGGCATAGAACGCGCGGGCATCGGCCAAAGTCGCAATTTTTATATTTCTCGAGCATCTTTTGCAGTCCACGCGTCGTCAAAATGTACCGAGCATGAATCAACCCGTAAAGGTGTTCTGACATGCGCTCTAACGTGCTGCCGTTGTCCCTCTCTGGATCATCGTAAGCATCTGTGATAATATTAATACATTCTTGCATGTCGCTGACCTCCGAGTTGAGACCTGTCAGGTTGAACCTGTCCGTAATGAATTCTGTATCGATATCACAAAAGTATTCATTTCCTTTTGTTCCCAGAAACCAGTCGATCCATAGATCCTCTGGCGTTAGTCACAACAGTTGATTCTTGGGTGTGCCATAGATTGTCGTATCTCTCGGGGTAGTATTGCTACTAGAAGGCGTCTATAGGATCGAGTAAGTGCTAGTTATTGACGGCCGGTGGGTATCTGTTTGAACAGTAGAGCCAATATACTCACCAGAATATTCAGAGTAATCAGAAATCGACATCTCATCCATTGTACAACTAAATGCGCCTTGACTAGCGCGAACAAGCCCTTGTGCCGGATCGCACTCGATTATCTATCTATGCTTGAAGCCAAGCCCGCCCGGTGTTTGCAAATTAAGCTGCATCAGCAGCCTCTGGCTAGCCCAGGATTTGTAACCGTGGCAACTAACTATATCAGGTGGGGACACGGATCGTCAGTAGTTGTTCCCCATGCCAAACGTAAGATATTCCAGTGATGGCCAGCGGCCGTTGTCAGCCATGGTTAGAAGGGACCCACATTGATTGCTCTGACTTCATGAGTGTTTAGTAATTTGGAAGATCGAATCGGGATCGTATTCTGCCCTTGTACCCGTTCGCTGCTGACTTTCAGCAAATCGCCTAAGTTCTCCACCCCTTGTGTTGGTGTTCTACATAATCATTTTAACTGAACATGGGCTTCAGTTTTGCAAGTCAGATGACATATAGATTCACCTCTTACATGTGCATGACAATCGCCACTCTGCTCCAGTCCCCCGCTAGAGGCAGGTGCTAGCGCCGTACCATCCGTTGACGTCGAGCTATGTTACCACCTAGAAACGCGCGTTTACTTTGCATTTTGTCAACGTCTGTGGGTCCTCTCGATTCGATTCATCACAAATCGTCAAAGCAAAATTGTGTCGGGTCTGATATTGGCTTGACGCTACGAGAGGGTGGTGATCTTAACATACGACCCGGGCTTGAAGCAAATGTACTTTCTCAAGCCCTCGTGGCTCACTCATAAAGGTAATTGAGACCTTGATAGTTATGATGGCTGACGGTCTGAGACGACCCTGTGAATTCCGTTCAAGCAACGACTATTAAGCTAACTCCAGATGAAAATCGCAAGTTTGAAATCTATTCAGTGACGGTCTCCCACGACGGTAAAAGGCTAGCGTCTGGTGGATTAGATGGCAAGATTCGAATATGGTCAACTGAAACCGTTTACAAGCTATTAGAAACCGGTGACGAGTCGACTGTAGCCGGAATGCCAAGGCAGCTGTGCTCCATGTCAACACATACTGGTTCAGTGACTACTGTTCGATTCTCGCCAAGCGGGAAGTACTTAGCATCCGGCAGTGACGATCGCGTTGTTCTCATTTGGGAGAGAGATGAGACTCGAGCCCCGAGACAAGAGTTTGGTTCTCAAGGTGAGGGCGATACTGAAGTCTGGGTTGCACGTAAACGTCTTGTTGGGCATGATAATGATGTTCAAGATCTGGCCTGGTCGCCTGATGGTGCACTGTTGGTCACGGTTGGACTTGACAGCGGCATTATTGTCTGGAGTGGAGTCACTTTTGAGAAGCTAAAGCGTTTGGATGCCCACCAATCGCATGTCAAGGGAGTTGTTTTCGACCCGGCTAA
>JAJLWU010000123.1:0-24421 GCA_030570855.1 Tardiomyces digboiensis | reverse complement strand
GTAGATCTTCCACTTTGCTGAGTCCCCACAAACTTGCTTCCAGGTCGTAGAAACGACGATGATACCGATGGCAGCACCCGCCTGCAGAAAAAGTTGCCGCTTTCAACATCTACTGCCATCACAGCGCTGCGTTGGCTGTTCCCACGTCCAATCCCTCGGCTCTCATCTTCGTCATCTAGGCCCTGTCCATCCTGGTCCCCACACGCTTTACCTTTGACAGCTCCCTTTAGTTCTTTCTCTGCTAGCTTGAGACGCAGTCGTTTGGCAGCGTTATTGCTGCCGCTGCCAGCGCTCCCGCTACTGCTACTGCTACTGCTGCTGGCACCAAGTATTCCACCTGGTTGTTGCTGCGTACTTGGCATAGTAAACGACCTATAATAGCTTCACTGATATACCTTTTGGGATGTCCTGATAAATAGTTTGTAGAGTCAGGCACTCTTGACTGTCTTGTCTCAACAGATTGGATGCATCTTGACGTGCACTGTCGTTTTCCGCTCTCCCAAGCCCTCTCAGCCGTGTAGTCGCATAGATGCATAGGTGCAGCAGTGACCGGCCCGAGGGGTTTTCTACCTGATAGCGATGTATAAAGTGTTTAATGCAGTACGTTGTAACAATATTGTAGACTCAACTACTGGGGTGGATTCGGTAACGCCACCCTATAGCGGGCTGCTACAGTAAGCCTAACTATGTAAGCTCGATTCATAAATGCGCACATGTATGCGGCATTGTATTGACTCATCCCCGTTTTAGCAACCGCGTGCGAGCCCGGGTTTGCCGCGCGCACTGATTAACATTTCAGCCGCGTATCTTGCTCGGGACTCAGAAATATATCAGTCGGGGGAATCCGCCAGCAACGGATCAAACTGTTGATCTTCAAGTAACTGTTTTCAGTTTTGCTTGTATTTGTGATTCATCAGCTCTTTTCTTTTCTTTGAATCTTATTTGACTAGATATTTAATGGCAGATTTCGACCAGCACCTCGTTGACATCGACCCCAACGCCGGATATCTGCGTGTGGCCAAGGATGTTTTCGCCGGCACCTGTGGTGGAATTGGTAAGCTGTTGTTGCCATATCCCATTTGGATGAATCTAGCTCTATTTTCTCAAGTCTGTTTGGGTCGGTGACGAGGATCGAGCTCACGGTTCGGACTATGAATGTCAGGTCCTACACTCGAGATCAAACAAAGTACTTACAACAGCACAAGTATTGAGCGGTCAGCCTTTTGATACAACCAAGGTGCGATTGCAGAGCGCCCCTGAGGGCACCTATAATGGAGCGTTAGACGTTGTACAGAAATTGATGAAAAATGAGGGGTTCAAAGGCTTTTACAAGGGAACTCTAACCCCGCTTATTGGAGGTAAGCAGTAGCAAGTTAACTAATATTATCATCAATATATTAACAACAGTTGGTGCTTGCGGTAAGTCTTGCCATTACGAGCCGACAGAGAGTGCGCAAACTTATTCGACAAACGGTTTTCTTCTAGAGGAATTATCATCAGTCCCTGGTAATTGAACCTTAGAGCTAACAACAGTGTCTATCCAATTTGGTGTCAATGAGTTCATGAAACGGATGTTTACGAACCAAAACAAGGCAAAAGGACGTTTGGATTCGTCGCTTACCAACGGACAATTCTACCTGGCTGGTATGGCTGCTGGCTCTGCCAACGGTATATTGGCTTGCCCGATTGAACATATTCGTATTCGATTGCAAACCCAGGCCACCGGTCCATTGTTGTACAACGGTCCCATTGACTGCATAAGAAAGATCAACGCCGCCGGTGGCTTTACTGGTCTCTTTAGGGGCTTCTTCCCCACCCTAGTGCGCGAGGGTCATGGCATGGGTGCATACTTTCTTACGTTTGAGGCGCTTGTCCACAGTGAGATGAAAAAACACAATGTTAACCGCGCAGACATCCCGGGCTGGAAGCTCTGTCTGTTTGGCGCATGCGCTGGTTATTCGGTAAGTAATACCATTGCAGATTGAATTGTCTTGAAGACAAGCCCTCATAATTGTTGCCAACCCGCTGACGACAGATGTGGTTCACAGTCTACCCTATTGATGTTATTAAATCCAAAATGCAGACTGATAAACTCCGCGCGAGTGAACAAGTTTACAAGTCGTCTATTGACTGTGCCAAGCGCGTACTTGAGCAGCAGGGAGTCAAGGGCTTCTTCCGCGGTTTTGTCCCCACACTACTTCGTGCAGCACCTGTTAATGCTTGCACGTTCTACACGTTCGAGTTAGTTATCAGATATCTGGGATAGGATCTAGACTAAAACAATATATGTCTTTGTTACTTTTCCATTGGAGTTCTTGTTTGACGGTCCGTGGCGCTTATAGCATGTTTGATCCCTATTCAGTGTGGGTTATGAGTCCTCGTGGCGGCGAAGTAAGTAATCCACTTCGACAACTTTTGTGAGTGGAATTACACACTCCTTGTAAATACGTACCACTGCTTCAGGGTCAATCGTACCTTGAGCTTTCTGACTCCACCGGAGAGTGGGATCGACGCCATACGTTTGTGCCTTTGCGCGGAGGCGCTCAAGTATCTGTTCTTCAACGGCCGCATTGGTGATAGCTGCGTCAATTCCATCAGCATCCTGATCATTTATAAGCGCATCGAATCTCTCCCGTTCCTTCTGGTACTTTGACTCGGCAACAAACTTGCCAAAGTGAATACGGCGCGACAGCGCCTGTAAAGTCTCAACGTCGCACACTGCACACGATCCAACGTTTTCAGGCTGATCTCCATCACCAGCCGCCACAAGCGGCACAATTGTATTAATGTAGTAGTCTTTGATGCGGCTATTGACATTTACCTCCTTATGATAACTGGCGAGGACTTTTGGCAATTCCATTTTCGGAAGGATAGCATCGCACAGTTGGTTGGGGAAAAAGGGAACTTCATCCGGAGCCTCGTAGCGGCGGACCTTGGAATGGGTTCTTTCGGACTCTAGTAGGAACCAATCCAGGAACGAACCGTCAAAGTCTGGTATCGGAAACGCCTTTGGCTTGTACGCTGATGGAGTCGTGTAGAACTGCGCTCGCTCAATGAGATTGAACACAATGGTCTCCTCCATTCGCACAAGACTTTGTCGAATATTATCCAGATTAAGGACTGACTCCGGATTTGTAAAGTCCATGACTGTTGGTGGTGTTCGGTTTACCAGTCGCCGAAGCATTTGGTCCCTGTTATGACCAAGACAAGCGGTCAGCTGTTGACTCATCCTGGTCACATATCAATGCGAAAGCGGAGGCATACACACAATTGAAAATTACGCGGGCACACTGGCTATACTTGCCATGTAGCAGGGCCGCAAGTTTATTATGGGCAACCCCGGGGAGATCAGCTTCGTTAGAACTGCTACCTTCGTCCTCTGAGTATTTCAAGGTCATGGATAAATGTTAATGCATTGATAAATAGTGATGCAAGGCATTATTTTGGCGGTAGATCCGCTTCAACTGCGTGATACCACTTGCGACGGCGCAGGTAGAGTAGAACCATCTCCATAGTAGTAGGCTGTAGACTCTCTAGCTGCCAGAAAGCGAGCGATACGGTCGTCGGGCATCAGCCCAAGGTCGTAGTTTCGACGCGCACGCTCGACTTCAAGGCGTAGTTTATACGACTCGACATCGCTACGCTCCTTTGCCCTGTCCGATAACCGGAACAGGGCAGCAGTTTCAATGACGCCAATTACCCCAACTGCCGCGCAAAACAGCATAAAGAGTTTCTTAGTTCCCTCACGAAGATCTTCGCGAAATTTGGCGTCCGCTTGCGCTCTGTACTTTGCAGAGTCATAATCACGCTGCCGTCCTGCGTAGAAATGCGTGTATTGCATCTGTGACGGGTCGAATCCGTAGTAGGCGCCGTTATGATGGTCAGGGCCATAGTTAGTGCTGAAGCTCATTCTGCTGTCGTAGGCACGACGCTTTGAATCATCCTTGAGGATCTCATATGCGGCGACAATCTTCTTGAACCGCTCCTCCCTGACCTCATGTGAAAGTTCCTCCAAAGTCCCGCTGGTATCCGGATGATAAGCTTTTGCCATGGCGTAGAATGTCTTCTTCATGCGCTTCTTATCAAACGATGCTGGCGAGGTATTGAAGATCTCATATGCACTAGGCCGAGCACTTCTCGGCCATTCAGGAATTCCACTTGCTCCAGCGCCAGCATGGATTCCTCGTTGTTGCGGAGTCAGCGCTGCAGATCTAAGAACTCGCGCGGCACTGAATGCTGTAAACGTCCTCATATCGACGGCAAATTGTTCAACCAGCTGTGGCATTGTAACCGCTGTTTTGCAAGATAAGGTCCCCTGCTCAGGAGTCCTAAAGGACGATTTGCTAGAGTCGCTTTTCGATAACGTTACGCTGGACGCCTTTTGATGCTTATGTTATGCAACCATAGTTTTAAGTATATTTATATGTGCATTGCGGGGTACTGCATGACACTAATATTCCGGCCTGCAAGTCAGAACGTCGGCCACTAAGCGAGCAAAAATGGCCCACGGAAAAGATAAGTTCCAGCGGTCATTAGCATCTAAGGTGAACGTTGGTGACCGCTATAGCGAGCTGAGAATGGTTGGCAGCGGGGCCTTTGGAGAAGTCCGATTGTTTCAAGACACACGCTCGAGTGGCAGGCGAGTCGCGATAAAGAAAATACGAAACATCTTTGATACGGAATGCCTCACTGTTCGTGCAGTGCGTGAACTTCGCTTTCTCCGTTTCTTTCGGGGTCATCGGAATGTAAGTGACCGAATGTCGTTGTCAAAATTAAGGACCGTGTTTAATATCAGATAGTCCAGCTTCACGATTTAATTCTCGGTAACGAAGACAAAGAAGCGCCATTGTATCTAGTTATGGGTTTGTGTGCTATTACATCGACGTTGTCCAGAGCCGAGAGTTTCTCGCAACTAACTCTAGAATACGTCGAATACGACTTGCAAGCGATATTAAATGGACCCATAGAACTCACAGAATTACATGCTCAGAGTTACTTGTTCCAGCTTATGAAGGGTTTGTACTTTATTCATTCTGCAGGAGTTGTCCACCGCGATTTGAAACCAGGGAATCTTCTCGTCACGAGTCAGGGTTGCTTGAAAATCTGCGATTTTGGCTTAGCTCGTGTTTGCCATCCTCTCAACGGCTTGAGTAGCTTTACACAATACGTCGCCACGAGGTGGTACCGTGCTCCAGAACTCATCCTTGGAATAGAGCACTACGACTTTGCCGTCGATGTCTGGTCCGTAGCATGTATCTTTGGGGAGATTTATCGCAGGAGTCCACTATTTCGAGGTTCTGACCCCATAGATCAGCTAGCAAGAATTGTCAACTGTTTGGGACCACCGAATGCCAATTGGCTAGAAAGAAATGGGGCTCAAAAAGTATGAAATCTTAAATCTCGGTACACGAAAAACTAACTGAAGACGTACCATGCAGTGGCAAGAAAATGGAAATGCAGTCGTCAATCACAAAACCTGACTAGTCTACTGCCTCCCACGACAAACTCAAAGGCTCGTTCGCTCTTGTTAAGGATGCTACGATATGAACGTGAACTGAGACCAACGGCTCTCGAGATCTTACAGGATACATATTTTCGAGACATTCGCGCAGTCGCTGATGCCAAGAGTATTATGAGCTCACCAAGATACGTTGAAGATCTATTACCCATCACCCACAGACGTGGCAACCCAAGGTGTAAGTAACGATTAAGTCAATATTATAACGAGGCAGCTCACACCAGCGCAACTTATGGAAGAAATCAAGATCACTATGCACCATCTCTACCCGCTGACAAAGCAATAAATTCACGTAAATAAATAATCCAGTACTGTACTAGCACTGACATCACAGCAGGAGCTTGCTCAGACAAAGAAAGTCCAAACTGTAACATACGCAACCAAAACTTGATCAGGGTAAGTAAAGAATAATCAAATGGAGGCCATGCGTTTCCTCTATGCATATATGTAAGCATTTGCGCAACATGCATATCTAATCTGTGGATGAACTGAGGAAGTAACGAAGCCAAATGCATCATGGGGGCACAGGTGTCTCTCATTTCGCCTACCGCAGCTACGGTGGCGATCGAGGCTTACGTGTCTGAGCTTCAAACTATACAATATGGGCGAAACCTGGGGAACTCGCGATTTCTCAAGTCTCTCAAGTGTATCAGCCCCGACGGATATGTTGTCGTCAAGATATTTATCAAGACGTCCAGAATAAGCTTAGCATCAACAGTCGAAGAGCTCAATTGTAAGTCGTGCTCCAATCGGTTAATGATGATGCTGTCGTTGCTCCGCTTATAGCCGTCTCGCCACCAATTAACATCAGATCAACGCTCACTGTTATCTTCCGTTCCCAATGCGCTTCCTTATGCCACCGTATTGGAGACAGACCGCGCTGGCTATTTGATTCGTCAACATATTAAGTCCAATCTCTACGACAGGATAAGGTAAGATTACCTGCTACAGGGTCATCAACTGCCTTCAAATTGTTGGCTAACAACAGTACCAGGCCATTTCTTGAAAACGTGGAAAAGCTGTGGATCTCGTTCCAATTACTGCAGTGTTTGCGGGCTTGTCATCGACTTAAGATTTATCACGGAGATATCAAATCCGAAAACGTTCTCGTGACAACGTGGAATTGGATATATTTGACTGATTTTGCTCCCTTCAAGCCTGTATATTTGCCAGAAGATGATTCTTCTCAGTTTTTATTCTACTTTGACTCGTCACTAAGAAGGTCTTGCTATGTGGCGCCAGAGCGATTCCTTCAAGCTGGAGAAGCCAGTAAGAAAGGCAATCTCACTGCAGAAATGGATATCTTTTCGTTGGGCTGCGTAATCGCAGAGCTTTTCATGGAGGGCAGCGCCACCTTTACGTTGGCGCAACTGTTCAGGTATAAGGAGGGTGAGTTTGAGCCTCAGCTCAATAATATTGAGAATGAGCATGTCAAAGACCTTATAAGGAGCATGATAAGCCTAGATGTGGAAAAGAGAATGTCAGCGGAGTCGTACCTAGAGCAGCAAAGGGGTAGATCATTCCCAGATTACTTTTACTTTCTGTATGACTGGGTGACACGACTAAATGCCCACGAAACGGACTTCATGAACGAGTCGAGGGGCCCTGAGCGGGCAATACAGCTCGAGACGGAACGACGCATTGCTTTAATTTGGGATTCTTACGGAGAGTTAGCTAAACACTTGGGTTATTTAGAAGAGCTTTCGGAGAATAATGTTGGTAATGAGACAATTGTGGACACGAAAGCTCCTGTCGACTTTTCTTCCTCATTAAACCAGCTTGGAGAGGGAATACTACCTGTGTGCTTGGACATGCCTGGTATTCAGCATTGGGTTCCCAAGCACCAAAGGCCATCGCATACCGATGATGACGATGACTCGGGATTAATACTTGTTGGAATTATTTGTTCATGCTTTAGGAGCGCACTACGCAGCGAATCAAAGGTCAAAGTATGTGACCTCTTATTGGCCTTTGGAGAACGTGTGCATGACGAAGCGAAGCTGGATCGGTGCCTGCCGTATCTGATGTCATTGTTAGATGATCCGTCTGCTAACGTTCAAGTGGCAGCTCTACGGACCCTGACTCACCTTCTGACGTTGGTTAATGTCATCACACCATTGCATACCAATATATTTCCAGAGTATATTTTTCCAAGACTGGGTCAACTTCAAGATCGGCCTCCTCTTGTCTTGGCGGCATACGCATCGTGTCTACCAATACTTGCGAGAACTGCCTCGAAATTTCTTGATATGGGTCAAGTCCTGCGTACCACTGGCATTCTGGCAGAGCAAGACCCTGAAACCGAAAACGGCTCCGTTCCAGGTGAAGAGGCATACGACGCATTGAAGCAAGACTTGTCAAACATTGTTATCATGCATGCGACATTCTTGATGGCTAGCGAGCATTCTGAAGTAAAGCGTGCAATCCTGAAAACTATCTCACACTTGTGTATCTTTTTGGGACGACAGAAAACCAACGATGTAATCTTGAGTCATGCTATCACGTATCTAAACGACAAAGATCCGTTTCTGAAGATGGATCTCTTTGATAGCATTGTTGCCATCGCCCCTTATATTGGAGTGGTCAGCTTGGAGCACTATGTTACGCCTCTAATGATCCAGTCTCTCACTGATCCTCAAGAGTCTGTTGTTGAAAGGGTAATTCAAACGTTTATTTCTTTGGTCGAGTTGGGCTTGATACGTCAGAACTGTTTGTGGGACTTGATCAATGTTTGTGCCAAGTTTCTCATTCACCCTAACACGTGGATCCGCAACTCTACTATTCGGCTTCTCGCAGTAACAACGAAGTGGCTCTCACCTGCTCAAATTTTCTGCATGTTCAGCCCAATAATTTCTCCGTTTCTCGAATACGAGTTGTACCAGTTCTCAGAAGCCAGCATTCTTGCTAATTTGAAGCCCCAGATACCGCAGGCTGTTTACAACGGAGCAATAACTTGGGCAAAAGTAGCTCGAAAGTCAATGTTTTGGAAATTTAATGATGGGTCATCGGGGAGCCAGAATTTTGGCAACGGCGTGTCTTCAAGAACTGCGCAAACACTGAAACCAAGGCAAATGCGCTCTGTCGAGGACGAAAATTGGATTACACGCTTGAAAGATGTTGGACTGAAGGAAGAGAACTTGTGGATGTTAGCGGTATATCGGGAGTATCTCTATCGCGTGGCAAAGCTAGAACAACAGACTGCAGGATCCTCGAGTCAAACCATGAATGGTATAGACACCCGACTCAATGGCATTGCACCGCATAACGTGTTTTTCGAAAGGGCCCGACCAAGTCGACCTTCGAGTGCGACCAATTTGGACGAACAGAAGTTGACGCCAGTTGACAGCAGACCAGAAAGTGGCGGTTTATCGACTCACATTGGGGCCACTAGGCTGCTTGGCACTGGACCAGTCACACCGCTTGCCGCTCCCGTTATAGGAACCAATATGGAAGATGTCTATGGGGAGATGAACTCTGTGCGTCGCGGCATACACGAGGCAGCCGATGCTGCTTCGATTTCTGGCTATACAAGTTATGATGGAGATGACCCATATATTGTACAAATGTTGGATGCAGTGAGCTTCGATAAGACCACGCCGGATTACTCGCAATTTGGCAGCTCCTGCATTCCGGTAAGCATTTCAAGTAGATCGTCTCAGGTTTCAAAACCATCGTCGACCAAAAAGCGCCGCTCAAAGCCTTCTGGTGTTCTCGTTGCCAGCTTTGATGAACACGGGGGTGCAGTCAACTCGCTTGCTGTGGCACCTGACCACCAATTTTTTGTCTCTGGATCGGATGATGGTAGCGTAAAGATATGGGATACCTACCGCTTGGAGAAGAACGTTACAAACCGCGCCGTCCTCACTTACAAGTGTAACGAACCGGCAATGGAAGAGCTGGGAGCACAACTCCCTGTAAGAGTTATATGCCTTTGTTTTATACACAACACCTATACCGTGGCTGCGGGTCTGTCGGACGGTACCATTCGACTTCTTAAGGTGGAACTATCCAAGTCGGCATCCGGGCCAAGATACCGAAAGCTGTCTTTTATCGGGCAGCATAAACTCTGTGACGCACAAAACGAATACCCTGTGGATCTTCAGTGTATCAAATCAAATGGCCGCCTCCTATTATATGCCGTAACCACAAGATGTCATATTGTTGTTCTCGATCTCGCCGACTTTACCACGCATGTTATGACAAATCCTCTGCGACATGGCTTGATTACGAGTCTCGTCATAGACCGAAAACACAACTGGCTGGTAGTGGGTACCTCTCTTGGTATTCTCGACTTGTGGGATCTGCGGTTCGAGCTTCATGTGCGATCGGTTGTGCTTCCGGGTGGTCATCCAGTTGCGGCGCTTGCGTTGCACCCGAAGTCCTCTGGCAAGTGGATATGTGTTGCTGGAGGAACCCATCCCGGTGAAGTGACGTTATGGGATATCGAGTCTTTTCAATGTAAGGAAATCTATCGGCAGGCAGGTTCTGTAAGCAATGGCTATCCAACGCAATACAAGCCGTCGAGCGAAGATCAACCTCTCACACCACTGCTCTTTCACGACCTGACGGGAACAGGAGACTCGATCAATTGTCTCACTACAGGTCTCGATGTCATTGACGCTGGAGACAGTAGCGGAAAGCGCGCCTTTTTATTCACCGGTAGCAGCGATTATGCTGTAAGATTTTGGGATCTTCACGCAGGTGAATCTTCGACAATTGTGAGCGGGCTTCGACCAGACGCCGGTAAGCCCCTCTACACGGTGTCCTATCCTGATCCGCATCTCAAACTTGTCTCAGAGAAACTAATTTCGCCGAATCAGAAGTCCGACAAGCAACCACGGAGCTCTGTCATGTCGTCAGAATTGGCGGACCTTTCAAGGAGTCACCAATCATCTGTCCTTTGTGTTTGTCAGTTGGCAAAGCCGTACGACATGATTGTCTCCGCAGATCGCAATGGCGTGATTAAAGTATTTAAATAATTAGCATAACAATCTACGTTAAGGGGATTGTAACTATTTCCAGTTGGTGGATGATGTCGGGGAGCCCTACTTCTCTAATTCTCACGTAGGTCCTTAATGATCCAGCGCGCGTTCAGGCGGCTTCGTATCACCATACATGTGCTATTCTAAAGAAAAGAACCTCAAGAGAATCTCGCCGGGTTGTTTGTGGCTACATATGGCCTTCAGGTGGTATTCAGTGTTGGATTGGGTAGGATTTCGTAATCCTTAGTGAAGATCTTAGTATTTTATAATAAAAGTGAGATTGTTGAGTATAGTAAGTGAAACTACACTATAGTATAAACGCATGACCTTCTGAGTAATATATACTTGAGGCATGGCGTGATTTATACATAAGTAAGTTCTGGTAGTAGAAAGTAAGTTCAAGGATGGTACTTGCAGTACGTCGTAGTCTGCAGTGTAAGATGAAGGATAAAGGACTGGAGTGGGATGACGTTGATAACTAATCAGTAAGTGATTAGTAGTTGTCATAGAGACATGTTCCACTTCCAACATTCAGATTGTATTACTGCCTCTAGCATAGTAATCAGTAATAAATAGTTTCCCTCAACAGTGGTAAGTTATGATGAGTAGTTGTTTAACGCTAGTTGGTCCGTCTATTGCACGTCAAACGACGGCACCAGTGTCGAACTACGGGACCGGAGAACATGGGATCACAGCTTCTCGACGGTCCCGATCAGGGTCGCGTAGATATAAGCAAGAGGCTCTCGCGGAATCCTCAAACACGCAGACGTAACACGCACGCAAAGACTTCCATGAATAATGGTGAGTTCAAGACAAACTGGACGGAGAGCAGGAACGTGAATTGCTAACTGAAGGTGTACTCAAAGATGTCGGAAACCATTTCAAGGACTTGCTCGATCCCGAGGCTAATACACTTGTCACTGCATTGGCGCTTGCCGATACAAGCTCAGTGGGTCGCGCGAGATATAAAGACGAGTTTGATCAACTCAAGAGTGGGTTGCATCAATGTGTACAGCAGTTTGTGGATGAAAACTACCAAGGGTTTAACAACTCGATTGGATCATATAGAACAATTCTTCAAAGTGTGGACCGATCACATGGCAACGTCAATTCGACAAAGGAGCTGCTACTTAAAGCAAAGGCAGACCTTGCCAGTCGCCGGCCGATACTAAAGGAGCTGCGGGCCAGCTCACAGAAATATCAAAAGATGCTGGATATTTTGGATACTATTGAAGAGCTCAAGTCGGTTCAGGACAGGCTGGAAGAGCACATAGCCCAAAAGCAATTTTTGACGGCACAACAAACTCTTGAAAGGGCACTCGAGAAGGCGGACAGGGCAGAATTGTCTCAGATTGGTGTGATGCAGCCCATTCACGCGTACTTGCAGACACAGGAGTCGAGTCTGTATTCCATTGTCCTTGAAGAGTTGTTCAGTCACTTGTACCTGCGGTCTCCATACTGCGATAGCAGGTGGAGCCGGTATTCTCGATCAAAAGATGCTGTGGCAAACATTGAGCAACTAATTGAGGACAAGGTGAGGTTGGATGCGTCGCTGGAGTCGTCGAATACTGCTTCAGGGTCTGCTCTGCTGGATAAATTTCTCGCTGATCTTGACAACACGGACGTTGTCGATCTTGAAACGCCAGATGACTCCAGTTCTGGAAAGAAAATTAATGTTGAAGCTGATTCGTTCAATTACATGAGACTTCTTCTTGAGACGCTGGCCAAACTTAATCGGTTACCAAAGGCGCAGGACGAGCTTAAGCGGCGAGCTCCCGCAGAGCTGTACAAGCTTGTAGAAAAGACCATTGCTGAAGTCACTTCGCGTCTCCCAAAATCCGTTAGGAATGACCCACCTAAGGATGCTTTGGCAGCATTTCTGGAGTACGACACTCAGGACAGCGACATTCGTCTTTCTGCCTTGAGAGACTTGATGTGGACATTATACTCTAAGTTCATTGCTGTTTTACAGGGTCATAGGGTTATTCATGACGTGATTGAGCATATAGCAACTCGGTCTGATGGAAATAAAGATAAGCCAGTGGTTGAGTACGACTTTTTCGAATTATACGACGGAATCCAGCATGAAATTCGATCCATTTTGACTAGTTATATTAGTGACCAACCCCTACAACGTCTTAATACACAAATGGCCAGCGGGGCAGCTTCGATTCGTTCAGTATCCTCTGGTGGTATACCACGTCAGCAGCAGCAACACGCTTCCTTTAAATTTTCCAGCGCGGACTTTGATACCAGTGAGCGAGTCGAGGAGCAGTCTCGCCTCGAAAAGAGCTTGGGCGAGACTGTTCCTGGCCTCGTGGGAAGCAGCACGACCGCAGATGACGAAGATATTTCATTCACTCCGTTTGCAGGCGTTCAGTCTTCTAGGTCGCACAAGGTTCTCGTGACTCCAAACATTTTTAATATGCGTGTTGTATTTGAACCCACAGTCATATTCCTTCAACGCGTTCGATCACTACTTCCATATCATGACCGCCGCAAGTCACGCAACCCAGAGGTCTTCCTGGATGATTTTCTTGTCAGTGTCTTTGTTCCGCAGCTCGGCGAGACGCTCAGGGCCTCGTTCAACGAGTTGATGACATCTCCAGACGCCTCGAATGTTGATCCAATGTCCTCAAAGTTGTCCAAAAAGCCACTGCTCAGAAGTGCGTCATCTTTTATCTCGCTGTTTACAATATGCTGTCGTCTTTTGAGTACCTCTTCTGGATATCGTGAGAAGTATGCGCATCTTCTCGTTGAAACCATTACCTGGCTTCATGACTACTATGAGTCGAAGTATTCAGAGCTTGTGGAAATGCAATCGCCATCTTCAACATCCGCCATGAGCCGGGGTTTGCGCAAAGCCTCACATGCTATTGCGACTAATGAGACCATCCGCCGAATTTACAATCTGTTGGTTCAGCAAAATGAGGACTCGCCATCCGCAACTCAAGAGCTTTCCAAAGAGATCGACCTGTATGTTACAGGAAATGCGAGCGGCTCTCAGAGCCATCCGGGATCAGAAGCCAAGTCACGTCTTCGCAAAATTGACTTGACAGATATGCTTGACCTCGCATCCTTCCGGTCCCTTTCAGTTTTGGTCACTAGTTTAAGGTGGCTTGTCCTAAACTTGAAAAAACTGCGCAAGGTTCACGAGGATAGCACTACCGCTAGTGACTCATTGGGAAATCTCAAGAGTCGTGTCAGAAAACGATGGACTCTTCTCGAGGTGAGCGCGTCAGCTCGGGCACAAATAGGTCAGAATGCTGGCTTGTCAACTGCATCAGGTACGCGGCCGCAGGAGTACCTCACTCTCGCTGGGGATTCTATTGGGGACTTTGACAATGCAGTGGGCGGCCTCGAGAAACTCGCTGACTTGTGCCTGTTCACGTTACGGAGCGACCTTCGATGCCGTACCTTGTACTACGTTGACAAGACCATGACGGAAGGTAACTACGTGCCTGCGCTGGATCTTGAAGAGCGCGATTCGTTCATAGGCGCTCTTGAAACTGACATTGTCAACTGTGACGAAGTCATGCTTGAAACCCTTGTTGCTCCTGACCACTCGTTTGTCATGTGGGGCCTTTCGTCGCTCATGAACGAATTGCTAGTCTACGGATCAGCGTGCCTGCCGAGTATCAACCACAATGGTGTTATGAAAATGCGGCGCAACATCTTAGTTCTTCGCCAGACGCTGAAGTTGATTGTTTCGAATCCAAAACAAGTTGATTTCAGCCGCGCCATAAAGTTCTATGACCTCTTCGACTACAGTCCAAATGCTCTTCTCGACGCTATTATTCACAAAAAGGTCGAGGTTAACTACAACGAGGCCAAAATTATCCTGCGACTTTTGCATCAGGAGATTGCACGCAAGCACGAACAAAACGGTCGGAGGGATGCCGCCCTCGCTCAGCGGGGTCACGAGCGAGAGCATCTTGTTGCCTTGCATCAGTTTTACTGGGGCTCAAGTAATTGACGTAGCATATGTTCTCAAGAAGAAAAAAATGCGTAGTTTAACTAGTTATCCTGGTGACTGGGCCAGTCAGTGGAATAGTCTTTGTTTGTTGCATGTCTCGTAATACGCGGTACGTGACGCGTCACGAAAACATCGAGGTTGGACACCAAAACTACACACTTTAGCTTTAGCTAAGAATGATGCAATGGTGGACTCTGAGATTATAATATTGGAGAGCGATGACCCGCCCGCCCGCTCGACTCCAATGTTTTCAAAAACTAAACGGCAAACTTTGGAAGACGAGAGCTTGATGAGAACTGCCGACAGCAGTGATTTAATTGTGATGCCCACACCTCTGAAATACCAAAATAGTGACAACATAAGCGAAACTGTGATTGTTATTTCCGACTCGGAGGAGACCGATGGCAGGTAAGCATGATTGCTGAATCAGAATTATGTGCGCTGACAGTAGTAGGTTAGTCGACTCTCATATCTCTCCTATTCTGCAATCCCCGACCGAAGTGAGAAAACAAAGCCATAGCTTACACAGTTCACCAACCTTACATAAGGGCACTTCGTTGGGTGCAGTCGGCTCGCTATTTTCGGGTAGTGAACTGAGCAACCCGTTCGGGTCATCGCCTGTGTGTCAAGCACGCAGTGGAGGCCAATCAAAAGGGCTTGAGCTACCTTCGTCTCCAAGCTTTACAATGGCCAAGCCTACTATAGGGTTCACGTTTACAGGAACTGCAGACCATCTTAACAGCATTGTGAATGGCGCTGATAACGCAAGCGACGAAGTGAACAACGGCGTCAATGCCGCCACCACCGTGTCGCAGCTCTCTGCAATCACTACATCGAATCAGAGGACCCATAAATCACTCACGGATCCGTGTGGAATACCCAAGAAGAGGTTGATTAAGAATCTCGTGCCAAATCCAGCAGCTGCTCAGGAACGGGAAGCCAAGAGGCGCATGGATGAGGTAAATCGTAAAATGGTAAGATCTGAAGCATGCAAGGACTTGGTCGCTGAAATCGCAAAAAAATTACTTGTTTCTGACGTCGGCCAGAAAGCTCAGGAATTGATATTAGCACTAGGATGTCCGATTGATATATGGGATACGTCGCTGTCATGCATACGATTCCGGAGGCGCATCACAGCGGAATACGATCAACAGGCTGATCAATTTGTGCCAGTCTCACCCAGAATTTGTATTGAAACCACAGGAATCGCGTTCACGCTTGCCAACGATATGCTACGTTTCAAGAATGCTGACGACTTGGATGCTCATATTGGCGGGCTTTTCAAGTCTTTTCCCGCTAGGACAACTATTATATACATTGTGCAGGGTGCTGCCGCAGTGGTGAAGCGGTGGCAGAATGAGCAAAACCGCTACATGCGAGAACTAGTTCTTGGGGATATGCAAGACTTGGGCCCGAGTTCGTCGCAACGGTCCGAGGCTAACGAGCCTTCGCCGAAAAGAATCTTACAGTGGTTGACGGGAATTGAGATCCGCCACAATTTAAAGGTCGTTCATACCAGTAATGCAGAAGAAACAGCGGCATGGATATCCAACATTACTCAGGATGTGGGTATGCTTCATTGGGCCGCTCGCCGTGCTCGCGAAGTTGGACTTGTCGATGTTGGTCGTGTGCCGTCTGGCGTTGATGCCAAGGATGCCACCTCCAAATCGCTGTCGATGATAAAGTACGTTACTCCTCAGGTGAGCACTGGTATTGCCACAGTCCATGAGAACATGTGGCAGCTCATTACGCGACTCAAGCAACGGGGACCAAGTGCTCTAGACGGTTTGTACAGGCAAGGGGTTTCTGGGCGAAAGCTTGTGGGTCCATCTTTGGCGGCATCTATTCACGCCATTTTACAGACCCAAGATCCTAATCAACTGGTAGATGGCTAAAGACGTTGACGACTAATGAATTGAACTAGGCCTGCGTGATTCTAGAGCGTTATCTGGATGTCATTGCAAAAAAAAAGGGAGGGAAATAAAAGATGTAGCTTCCTGCTAGTGCCTACGTGAATTTGTTGCTCGTAGCATGCGCGCCACTTGCGTCTGGGCTAATGTTCCTAGACGTAGATCTCGCATGCTCGATGGAGAAACAAAATCACAGCCACGCACTCGATCACGCGCGTGCGACCAAGCGCTCTTATGTTATTGTGCAGCTATTCATTTTTCTATAATGAGATGATGGCGATCGCGCTCACTGTGCCAGCATCCCTTGCACCGGCTACATTAAGGTAGAGCCCTCGCATAGGGAAAATATCAATGTTTTTTTCTGCCATTTTATCTCTTGCTATGAAAAATATTGGTTAATTCCTTATTTGGAATTCATTTATTAAAACAAATAAATAAATATTTGAATTTTCTCCGCAGCCAAGAATATTAGAGAACCGGGAGTGTGTGGTGGCTGAAATATGCGTACGATCAATTGACGTTTCCGAATCGTCAGCCTCCATTCTCGATAGATCTCGCACTCCTGGCATCCAGCACCCAACAGATGCCCCCTACATTGGCGTATTGTACAAGGAGCAAACCAATGTCGCGGATCTCTGAGCAATGGCCAACGTTCGCTAAAGCTCTGGCCAAGGGGCCAGCCGTGCGAGGTCAGATCCGTGGTGAGATCTCAGACCATCGACGTCTGCTAATCAGACTCAGCTGAGTCCTATGACCAGTAACCACAACTCTCTCTTGGCTCCAAGGAAATAAATTCGTCCTACTTTGGAACGACTCGTCCATGATTAATTCGGGTGGTCGGGCACAGTGTCAATTTTCGACGCAAGTATATGCAAGGGTCTGTGAGGCTGTTCAATTTGTCAACTGTCCGGATTTGATCTCATTATCCACGACTCGAGATCAATTTGTGGACAGTTGCATGTATTACAGGCGGTACCTCTACTTTACCTGGGTTGGTATTGTCTAATAACCCAAGGGGGTTACTATGTCGCTCCTCTGTACTGTCCCTTGTTCTCTGCAAGGACTCAATGGTTCTGCGCGCCTCTGCACAGAGCATTCATTGGCTTGAAATTAAAACGCCATCACGCTTCACGCGCAGGCGGCAGTGTAGTCTTGAGACCCTTTATGCCAACCGGCAACAATGGATTCCGGGTAGCTTAGCACTATGCCGGTTATCTCTCGCTCGGCTGTACTCGTGATCGATCTGTTGTATGAAATCTCGTACCTGACCTACCGAGAGTAAGACCTGTCGGGGTAACACACTTTAAAATGTAATAACTCTACGACTTCTCGGAACTCGGATCTTTGGTGAACTAGCTTGCGAAGGAGCAAACCTGTCAAAATGTTGTACGTCCGCACAGGTGCCTATACAGCATATTCAGCCTGTGCATTCGCCGTACGACCGCGGGCCCATTCAAGGAAGGCGGTTGTCCCATAAATGAACGCAAGGTTTTTCCTTTTTCCCATCACTACATTGGCCCAGTCTCGATATCACTGATAGTAGTTGTTTGTATCTAATACAGAAATTGGTGTGTCCGCTTTGCCGAGCACCCGGTGGCATATCCGACTTCCACATCTGTCAAGATGAGCCCAGCCTACCTCTCAGTGTGCGATCGAGAGCTCACTGCCGAGGGCCATACTCCGTCAGCGTAAACTCGGGATCGACATGTCGACTTCCATAATAGGATATATTACTCCTGACGAAGGGGTCTGAAAACCAGCCTCTCATGTGTTTGGACTGCATGCGCACTGCAGAACCACGCAGCAAGCCGTGGTCGTCGCTGCGAAGCGAGTGTTACGTCGCAATCCATGAGAATTGTATAAAAAGCGCCATTGGCTGGGATCATGAGAAGATCACCGAAAAGCCAAGACTCTCGTTAAAATAATTTTGGTGAGCTAAATGCTCTGGCAATCATTAAGCGTGCTGCTGTGCGCCAGCCAGGCGCTGGCGTTCTCAGCATCGGGTAATAGCAACGTTGCAATTTACTGGGGACAAAACTCAGCCGGCGGGGCCGACACCCAGCAGAGATTGAGTTACTATTGTCAGGATGCCTCTACAGATGTTTTAATACTTTCTTTTCTCGATATTTTCTATTCAACTGGCGGCCTTCCGTCTATCAACTTTGCCAGCGCCTGCCAAGGAACCGAATTTCCGGGCACGAATCTCTTGCAATGTACTCAGATTGGTGAAGATATTCAGACATGCCAATCTCTGGGCAAGAAAGTCCTCCTGTCCCTGGGAGGTGCGTCTGGATCGTACGGATTCACGTCTGATTCCGAAGCCCAGGCATTTGGCGATCAGCTATGGAACTTGTTTGGCGGTGGCAGCAGCGATACCCGGCCATTTGGTGATGCAGTAGTTGATGGGTTTGACTTTGACATTGAAGGCGGTACCGATACTGGGTACGGAGCCCTGGCCCTCCAGCTGAAAAGCTACTTTGACGGCGCCTCCAAGGACTACTACCTTAGTGCCGCCCCTCAATGTCCCATCCCTGATGCTTATATTAACAGCGCTCTGATTTCAGCGCCGTTTGACTTCATTTGGGTCCAGTTCTACAACAACTACTGTGGAATGCAGGATTGGACCCCAGATTACGGAAACACCAACTTCAACTATGATAGTTGGAATTCATTCGTGGCATCACAATCGTACAACAAGAACGCAAAGGTTTATCTAGGCGTTCCTGCGTCTTCTTCCGCTGCCGGCTCCGGATACGAGCCTGCGTCGACAGTGCTAAATGCTGCAAACTATCTGCAGCAGGAGTACAGCAGTACATTCGGTGGAGTCATGATGTGGGACGCCTCGCAGGCGTGGGCCAACCAAGTCTCTGGCTCAGAAAACTTTGCACAAGCTGTCAAAGCTGGTCTTACAGGCGGCAGTGTAGCCTCATCCTCCTCATCGCCGTCCACAAGCGACTCGACCCCGGCAGCATCTACAGCCTTTAGTCCGTCATCTGCTTCGTCTCCTTCCTCTTCTACAATTGTATGGTGGACTCCTTCTAGCGAGTCTTCCACGTCTACCACGCAGTTGCAGCGGACTCCGTCGTCATCGCTTGGTATTTCATCCTCGACTACCAGCACTTCCTCATCTACAACTGTCTGGTGGACGCCTGCCTCTTCCTCATCGGCATCTGCTGAGACTTCTGAATTCTCACAGGTGCTTTCTTCCTCCACTTCTTCTTTGCAACCGGCTTCGCTGGTGTTGTCGTCTTCGTCCGTCGCTACTTCAGTGGCTTCCCAGTCAGCATCCTCAGCCGCAGCATTACAGTCGTTATTGCCATCTCCGAGTATAAGTGGATTGCCTTCCTCGATGAACCCAGCCAATATTCTCCAAGCTCCGTACGCTCCCAGCACAGATTCCGATCCGAACACGGCTGCTGTGGCAACTTCACTACAGGCATCTGCAAGTACCCCTACTTCGTCAACATTATCAGCAACTTCTGCCGCCAACATGACTAGTCTTGAGTCGTCTCCCTCGACGTCTCTTTCGCCATCTGTTAATATGACACTATCGGTAACCGCGGCTTCTAGTTCCCTTTCTCCGTTGACATCGTCAGAAGCACCTGTCATCCAGTCGTCTTCAACTAGCTTGTACCTTAACAGCACTGTGGTACCGTCAATTAGCAGTCAGCCGTCTTCAAGTGCACAGTACCCTTCCTCGACATTCCTTGCTACGTCGTCTGATCCAGCTTCGTCACTTGCACAATATTCATCTTCAGCGCTTGCGGATCCACCATCGGCCCCAATTTCTTCAACCGCACCATCTCCAGTGTCTACATCGGTCGATCCATCGTCTGTGAGTGTCACTAGTTCATCCTCGGCTGTGGCTCTTGTTCCTTCATCGTCGTCTTCGGTCGCAACACTGTCTCTGGACCCATCTCCTGGCACATCTCAGACAGTCGCTGCGGAGGATACGTCTTCGATATCCCCAGCAGCTCCTGAGAGCACACCAGCTACAACTGTGAGCGTCACATCCAGTGATCCCGCGACCTCTCTATACCCTGTCAGCGGCGTCTCGGGTCCTCTGGTTCCGGTTCAATCGTTTACTAGCGTTCTCCCATTGAGGACGACTTCACCGGCTGCACCGCCACCAACCACTACCTCTGATGGAAATGCTAGTCCCTCTTCTTCTAGTCTTAGTACCCCATCCGGCTGCCCCGCCCCTGGTGGCTCATGCTCTGTCGAAGGGGAGCTGCAGTGTTCTGGACAGGGTTTTGCTCAGTGCGACCACGGCGAGTGGGTCGTCCGCAGTTGCGCTGAGGGTACTGTTTGTCGCAATCTTGATGGCGCACTGTTCTGTGCTTGGCCAAATACTCCTAGCTACGGCAAGTGTGAAGTTCCAGCTACTTCCAGCACCGTTGAGAAGCGATCGGGGGCCCGGACTCTGGACGCAACAGTGGTCATTCAGGCTCTAAACAGTACCCACTTCCAGGGCGTTGTTCGAGCCTCAACAAAAACTCTTGAGCCCATTGGCACTAATTGGGTGCTGACATTCTCGGTTGAATCTAAGTATACTGTCACTTCGGCATCCCGAGGTTCGCTCGCGAGCACTGGCTCGGGAAATTATACCCTGACTGCTGTGGAAGACAATGAGCCGAGCTCACAGTACATGGCAATTGTAGCCAACATTTTTGGCGAGATCAACGAGTAACGACCTAATGTGCATGCCGTTTTCTTCTTTATCTTATATCAATAAATTTTTGCGACGCTATAGACCTGCCGATTAGTGACCGTTTAATATCTTGCCCATATTCGACCACCCTTTTTATGTCTTAAGTTTACCCAAGAATTTGTACGCCATATTTTACAGTGCTCTTGTAAAACTAAACGATAGTTATAATCTATGGTTCTCAATTTTCTCGATGAGCCAACCTATCTACCGTTTTTGGTTATGATACGGCTGGTGCTTTCTGCAACTTCACGACTCTGTCGTTATTAACGATTCGAAGGCACAAACTGGGGCATGGATATGAACTCTGAAGACTTCAACACAATTGATCTCTGGGTTGTGGAGTACATGTTGGCACATCCAAGTCTTGGTCGGTCTCCTGCATCTTCTTACGCGCTAGAGACGGTTCTCGAGAAGTCTACTGACGTGCAAGCTACTCTTGCATGCCGCGCAATTGATCAAAGTATGAACAGTTTGAGAGAGGGGATCATGGATAAAGATAATTCGAAGACTTGCCAATGTTTGCTGGACTGTTTAGATGTAGTCGAAGCTGCGAGACAGCGAGCAGTGGAGGTTTTAGCAACGGACCCAAAACAAGCAAAGGTCGTGGAGGAAGACGATCGCAAATTCGCCAAAGTGCTCAAAACCATCCGCAAATATCTTAATCATTGTATTTCGACGAATATATTGGAAGATGCGTTTTGCAGAGATCATAAGATAGCCGCGTTCCTGGACGCATCGGTGGCCCGAGATGGAAGGCAGTTGCTGGCACCGTCGCTTTCGACGATTGACGACTGCCCAGAGAAACCCGGCTTGTTCGAGCAACAGATAATTCGAAAGCTGAGTTCCGCCTGTGTCATGTCTATTTGGGTCGAGGACCGCCTCAAAGCGTACATGAAAGAGGCACTTGATCGGATTGGCAAGTCAAGACGAATGGCCTATGACGGCGATTTGTCATATGACAAGCACGGCGATCCGTTTGAACGCTCGGTAATTTGCAGGCTGTGTGGTCAATGAACGCGCTCTTGGCAATACAAATCATAGTTTCATGTGTGCATTGAGGATATGTACAAGAGATCTATAGGCGGAACATGCATCAGATTCGGAATCATTTCTTTCGATTAAGAACCGCCGATGTCAGGTGCTTGAGGGCGTCCAGAGCGTCCGAAGGGGGAAGGATTTCGAGTTGCCTAATTGCTTCGTTAGCGTACTTGATGGCCAGTTGCCTAGTCTTCTCAACGCCGTCAGACTCGGCTACAAACCGCCGCGCTGTCTCGACATCTCCAGGCTCGTCGAACTTGCGGCGAATCATGCTCCCTAGTTCAGGAAACTTTTCCCATGCGTAAAGGACCGGGGCTGTTGCAAGGCCGAGTTTCAAGTCGGCTCCTCCTGGTTTGCCGAGATCTGACTCGGGGACTGTATAGTCAAGCATATCGTCAACAATTTGGAAACAGAGGCCGAGGTTGCGGCCATACAGGTACGCAGCCTCGACGACAGGATCTCGGGCACCGGACAAAACTGCTGCTGCACGGCATGACTTTGACATTAGGCTGGCCGTCTTGAGGTAGGTCTTGTGGATATAGTACTCAAACGATGCTCTGTTGGCCTCAAGAGTGTTGTCAACGGCAGTGTTTTTCAGTTGCATGAATTCTCCCTCGACAAGATTTGCAATGGTCGTCGACAGCAGTTCAATAACCTCGGCGTTACGAAGACGTGCAATTGCAACAGACGCCCTGCCAAGCAAGAAGTCACCTGCAAGAATGGCCATTTTATTTCCAAAAGCAATGTTTCCGGAAGGTCTGGAGCGTCTCGTAGGCGAGTTGTCAATAACGTCGTCATGCAACAGTGACGCAGTATGAATCATTTCAACGATCTCAGCTAGTCGTCGCTGCTTGGGCAGGATCCCGTTGGATTCGGCAGGCAGTGGGTCCTGGGGCCGGCTCAATGGATTGAGTATTATATCCGGGCTAAACCCGTGCAAGATCCCTAGCGGACTTAACGGATCATCGACTCCTTCTCCATTCATGGGCTTATGGGCATGCACGTCACTTGTATCGAGCGAGCCGCGATCTCGCTCGGGAGCTGGGATAGCCGATAATGCCTTGGAAAGCAAAAGTACAATCAGCGGTCGCACATGCTTACCTTCGCTTTCAAAATAATACATTGCCACTTTGTTAAGGGTGGGATGGCCCGACCCCAACAGCGAGCCAATGTTCTTGGCCAACGTGGACATCTCCTTGGACACGATGGAAAATGGGTCGTTGACAGGTCTGTCTGGTTCCACCAACTTTGTAGCGGAAGAAACCGCCGATTGAAACTCGGATCCTCGGCCACTCGATGCAGCACTTGCCGCCATGACTCTTACTGCTTCAGAGAGCAACGACTTAGGACGCATCGCCCGGTGGGTAGCACCGCGGTAAACTGGATTGCTGGAATTTGACATGCCTCGGCCCGCCGAGGCAGCGAATCTCGTCGATTGCCTTAGCAGAGACATTACTATTTGATTTCACCGTTCGCCTGTGTTTGAAAGATGTTGCCCCTTGTTCCCGAAACACTGCTGCTCTATCGCATTTAGTCGTTGTTGCAAGTCGGTGAACATCAACAGTTTTTCAGCCTAAACGGTATCTCATGGGCCCTTACCCTGGGGACACAAACCATCTTCCTATGCTTGCCAATTACAAGTATGCCTACGAGGACGCATTCACATAGGATAGCTTCTTTGAACATCTTCTCCTTTTTATGTTAGTTAGTATGTTGTAATGCCCGTTAGAAACCGTTTGTGTGCCATATTAACACTCAAACGATATGGAGAATCTGTCTTGAGGTGTTCCCGGTAGTTGAGAGATGTCTATATCGGCCGATGATATACGCTGTATAATTCATATATAGTTTGTCGAGCACAAAAGATAGATTTAAAAGACGGCCTGGACTTGCCTACAAAATGGAGTGGTTTTTACCATTTGCAGTTGTTCAATCAAAAACAGTCAATCAACGTTGAGTAGCGAACACAAGTGGGCGCGCGGCTGAAATTTTGTTTGGCCCAAAGAGCTGACACCGAAGTCAAACGGCAGTGTTCAACAGATATACTAAACGGCCGGCGAAAGCTTGGGCTGATGGCACAGGGGAGTTAGCAGTGACTATGGAGGCAAACATAAGTCGCTTTCCGGTAGTGAATTACTGCTTGCGACAAGCGCGGCAATTTTTCACGAGCGTGCTAAGGGCCGGGCCAGTACCGCGCCATGTGGCATTTGTTATGGACGGAAATAGACGCTATGCCAAGCGAATGAAACAGGAGACTCGAGAGGGCCACAATAAAGGATTTGACAC
>JAJLWU010000122.1:0-24448 GCA_030570855.1 Tardiomyces digboiensis | reverse complement strand
GCCAACAGCCCTGAATATCTTAAGAAGATTCTTGATCAAGTTCTTCAAAACTTATCTCGAACCAAGTTCGCTCCATCTGTCCAGTTGCAGGATGTTCCCCGAGATGCCGAGGATAAGGGCGATGAGGAGGAGGATACAGAAGCGGCTATAGAGACTCGTGGCGGTTCCCAATTTGCACATGATGAGCGTATTGAGGTGGACAACGAATACTTTGACGATGAGGACAAGTCCGGTGGCAAAAATGTCTCTGACACATCGCACAAGGATAAGCCGGTTGCCGAACCCGAAGTTGCCGAGCCCGAAGCGGACGTGAGCATGAACGACGTCAAGGAAAATAACGCAGTTGTTGAAGTTGTCGCTGATGACAATGGAAATAAGCCCGATGACGCGTCTGCCGAGAATCCAAAAGAGCCCGTCGAACAGATCAAGTCTGAGGAAGCGCCAAACGCTGAGGAGAAAGTTGAAGAACATGATCCGGATGCCATGGAGCTATAATGTTATACATATTTTTAATTGGATGGTTCAAAGTGCAGGCGGTAGCTGGTTTCCTAGGGATATATGCTGGGCAACAGAGAACCTATGAAAATCAAGTGTGGCGGATACCAAATGTAGAATTAAAGCCGAGAAGACCATTAAGATTTTGAACCCAGTCTGTGCCGGTGCGTGCCACACACCAGATTCCCTTGTCGACTCCGCGCTCAGAATTAACATTGACCGTATCGCCAGGACGAAGGACTCCACGGGAAACGCCGTCAATGGACAGGTCAGCCTGTTGGCCGCGTGACTGCGACGACATTCTAATGCTAATACTGGCATTTGACGGAAATACAAGTGGCCGGAATGAAAGAGATCGAGGACAAATCGGGGTAATTAAGATACACGAAACTGCGGGGTGAACGATAGATCCGCCGGCAGAGAGCGAGTAAGCTGTGGAGCCAGTCGGCGTTGAAACAATAACACCATCGGCAATGGCCCTAGTAACAAAATTGCCATTTACAGTGATGTCCAGCATTGTTAGATGAGGGTCTTGGCCCCTGTGAAGATTTAGGTCATTCATTGCATGGATGCTCCTCCTCTCAACTTGCCCGCGTCTACTCTTGCGAAGCGTTTCGCAATGAAGGCGAAATCTATTCATAACACGGCTTTGTGAAGTCATCACTTGCCTGAAAGCAGTCTCTGCTTCTTTCATATCAAACGGCATGAGAAATCCCAGCGTCCCCATCGAGAACGAGAGTACAGGTGGAACATCTGCATCTGCAAAAAGAGACGTTGCATGTAAAATCGTGCCATCGCCTCCTATGGTTACAAGTAGATCCGTTTTATCGTGAATTGTGTGATTGCTGGGCGTCGTGAATACATCTCCATCAACGTTATCTGTCAGCTCATCAGCTACCCCTGGCTCAAGTATGATGTTGACGTCCTTGTAGCACTTTCGGATATGACTGCTCGTTAGCCAATATCACATAGGCAAACAAGCCTTAGGCACGAACTTACGATATGAGAGAAACTGCCGCGCCTCTTGTGGAGTCTGTCCATGGCTTCTTTACAATAAATACATTTCTCGGCGGAGTATCCCAGGCTAACGAATGCAGAAAAGGATGGTCCGTTAACGCTAATGTTAGGATCAAAGTTGGCACAGCTCTACTCTCGTTAGAAATCAATACCCCAGTTGGAATCCGACTATAGATCACTGGGCAAGTGCCGACGCTAGAAAACGCTCATCCTTATTGCAGTTTGGACTCCTCTGCAGACTCACCTCGATAATGCGGAGTTATCCGTGGGGGTAACGACTCCACGGGCTTTATCGCACAACTTCCTCGCCCGGAAGATGACAACCGACGCGAAATAGTTGACCATCGGCTAAAATTTAATATTGGCTTGAGCATTGATTTTCTCAAGCATTAGCGCGTCTCGCCGGTTTTACACGGGTTATCGGCCGAGGAATCGCACGGCTAAACGGGTTTTTTTTGTTTTCAGCCTTGCGAACACTGCCCAGAGAGCTCTACTATATACATCATGTAGCAGGAAAGGAAGTGGTTGACCTATCGTTACAATTCTCATGAGCCATGGATTGTCAGCAGATGACTTGTCCTTTTTTGACTCGCACTCGGTCCATCAGGTGAAACCGGCCGTGCAGAAGCATCTGCCAGTGGACGAAGATGACGAGGACTTTGGAGACTTCGTGCAAAGCTCCCAGGATCCAGCTGTCAAACCTGATAATGGTCTATACGATGATCCAATTCTCAATGGGCAGAGACTTCAACAGCCAAAGGAAAACCGTATTGCTTCTGAAGGGCCCGATCTTCTAGGTCTAACATTTGACAAACCACCGCAGCCAACAGCGGAACAAGAAATAATGGCTGCACCCACAAGCCTGCGATTTGGTCAAGTGGCCAGAAACGACGTGTTTTCAACTCAAAAATGGACTAGTATTCTTGATAGCACACAGGGTCCGAAGAGTAATCTTGCCGTTATGGCTGTCGATTCTGAAAAAGCTGGCTCTCGACAAAGAGCTAGCCGGTACCACAAGTCCACGACTGCTAAAAGAAATGCCTCGCCACAAGATCAATCCTTGGAAGATATTTTCGGTTTATCCATTGGAGCTACTGTGTCAAAAAAACCGACCCCACAGGTGGGCCCAGAACCGCTGGAATTGCCTCAGTCCAATAATGCCCTCGTGAAGGATGAGCTTCACGATGATTTCGATGACTTTGATGACTTTGATGATTTTAAATCGTCGAGCGTGATACCTCCTGTCCACGAGTTACTGGAAAAGTGTATTACAAGCGTACTACCGCTCATATCTCAGCTACAGTCCGAGTTGGTGCCGCTGGCTTTTCCGCTCAAGAGGCGAGTTCTCGCAAATGCCAAGACCAAGCAGTTCATCTGCAGCTATCTTGGGGTAATATGGGTAATATCTCGCATCATCGCTGGTCGCTCCCGTAGAGCCCTTTCTTCCGACCAGCAGAGCCTAGCTGATCGCGAGGCTCGGCATTTTGAGAGCGAATGGAGACAATTGCGTTCACGGATCGTGTCCCTGGCACCTTCCAACGAGACGGTGCCTGCGATTGATTCCCGTGTGATATTTTCTGCTAATCCATCATCTTCATCGCCACCCTGTGAAGTTTGTGGTCTTTTGAAAAACGAAGCTGTCAAAGGCGATCCACGCCCCGCATGGATGGGAAATGGGCATAAAACTTGTTTAGCATTTTGGGAAAATAGGGCTCGATTCGGCTTTTGACGTACATTATTTAAAGAGCAAGTTATTCTAGCATTGGCGGACACTAATACGCTATGGTAAAAGAGGTTCTTAATTAGCATCATCACTCAAACATCATAGTGATTTTCTCCTCCTGAAGGGGTTCCTTGGACTCTCGAGAAGGAAGCGGCCGCTGTTCTATTTCTAGTTTCGCATTTCGCTCGACCTCATCGTCTTCATAGGGCTCGAACGACATGGATATGTCGTCAGCATCCATTGAAGTCTTGACAGCAGTAATGGGCACCTCATCTGGCAGCTTTGACGAAGACGAGATGCGCTTTTCTTGAGATATGGCGTTAACTTCATGCATAATGGCTTCGACATTGAACATGTCCTCGCCTCCTTGTTCGGTCGAAGACTGCTTCTCAGCCGAGGCCATGTCCCACCAGTCCTTCTTTTTCGGCTTCAACCAACCAAATAGCTTTGATTTGCGGCGCTCGCTCGCGGCCTCGCTCTCAACTCGCTCAGCTTCAGCCTCCATCTGCTTGCGAGCCTCATCAAACTCCTCCATAAGGGCATGCTGCTTCTCGCGAAGCTGCTCTGGGTCGGGATCATCTATTTCGGTGAACTGCTCGCTGATGACCTCCCAGCCACATAGCTTCAGTAACTTGGGTATAGAGTTGCGGTAGCCCATGTGGCCGTCTACATAGTCCGTACAATCGAGATTCTCAATGTTCGCGATGGTCTCGATAGGAGCCAGGCCAGCGACGCGGCCCAGCCCTCCAGAAGTCGCTCGAAAGAGGTAACCAAGAATCCAATCCTTTCGAGAGTAGCCATTCACAAATCGGCCACTGACAATTGATCGTGCAAGGGTGAACTGATCCTTCTTGACAACCAGCGGTGAGCCGAATATATAGACGTCTTCAATTAGACCGAAAGCAGCCCGGCGGGATAACTCCACAAGACAGGAATATATGACACGCGCGCCGAGCGAGAAACCGACAAGAGTAATAGGACGAACACCTAGGTGGCGATTAATCAGTGTATCTGCAAGTATCAGGCCGGACGCCCATGCACGATCAAGAGATACATTCCACGGGTTGTCTAGCAGATACCCAAGTTTGGATAGAGCCATGGGTAGTTGAATTGCAGACATCAACGCAACAAGGACTGTTTGCCCCAGAACTTGCTGGATGGATTGAGTCAGCACTTCAGTTGCAAGGATATTGATCGTTTGACCCATGGATGTCAGCATCTCTGGTTCCCATAGGACAGACATGAGATCACCCATAATGGGATCGACGGTTGAGAACGGAAGTCTCACATCATCTTCTTTGCCTGACATCCAACCCGATATCGTCACGATGCAGTTTACTCGTTTGTTGTTGTGAAGCGGCCTAAACTCAAAGGTCTTCACATGGCCCATGCGTCGAGACATACCTTTTGATCCAATATGTGCACCAACTGCAGCACCAGTTGAAGTAACAACGGCAGCACCACCAGCGCCAGCAAGAAATGTAGTCGTGCCTGTAACACCAATGGTAGTAAAACCAGCTGCTAGACCGGCTCCAATCACGGGAGCTAAAAGTCCAGCAGACAGTCCAATGACAAGGCCACCACCCAATGTCGCGAGCCCCACATACATGTATTTCTTCCTTAGTGCCAGTTTGCGCCTGTTCTCGATAATTTCCCGCTCATCCCAGTGTTGCTCTGATCCTTCTTCGATCTGAAGGGCGTCGGTGACCTTGCGTTCAAAGTGTGCAATCTCCAATGCCGATATATCAAGCTCAGCACCCACGCGAGTCAGCAACGTCCGCGATCGCGAGTCATATACCGAGTCTGAAATCAGCACTAAGAATAAGTCACAAAGAAGGGTCCAGCGCACATCTATATCTAGCATTTCCTGGTCCTGAATATCTGCTGGACGAGTGACATTGAAATCTTCCGCCGCTTGAACTTTTGCGTCCGCTTCAACTGGTGACATATCGCCTCGCCCAGCATCATCTCCGTCTGCGTCGGCAGGCTGTTGCCCATTTTCTTTGGAAGTCTGAAGATCATCGTGGGGAATAGCAAGTGGGTTCTTAACGTGGGCGCTCTTTTTCAACGACGGAGACAAGTCGCTCGGCAGAACACCGTGCTCTCCGAGCTGCTCAATCATTATCTGCTCTTCGCTGGTAATATCCATATGCGCATACAAGCGTAGCATCATCTTTTGCGACCACATTGCAAGCGAGTCATGTGCAGCACTCAAGATCTTCATTGCCTTCCGCGACGCCCGCAGTCGTTCAATCTCCTTCTCCATGTCAATCATCATAAGCCTACACATGCCCACGTATGCAATTCGCTGACTATCACTCAGCATGCCTTTCGTGGCCTGTAACTGGCTAATTGGATCGCGATCCAGTTCGTCATCGTCAAATAAAAAGTTTGTATTTTCGTCCATAGAATTAATGCTTTTGGCGTCGTCGTCGACTGCTATGCGTGTATACCCTTTACTCGCCGATATCATATTATTGCGTCCACTTGCTTCCGTGTCCTCTTCCTTCTCGTTGTCAAATTCTGATCCCGCCTTGTGAACAATCACTTTTCCCTTTTCATCATAAACCTCGTAACTTCCAACGGTTCTCATATCCTGCCATCCCTCTTCCTCATCGTCCGAATCAAACTTGTCCAGTGCACTTTCTAATGCCTCGGTTCTATGCTTTTTGGGACTTTTTGCTTCTAGGTCTGCAAATTCGTTTTGAAGAGCGCTCTGGTGTGAAAACGTAGAAGGCTGAGTGGGATCAGTCTTCTCCCCAGCAATTCCACTAATCCCTTTAGTGTCCTGTTCAAACAACGCAGGTCTGGCGCTTCTTCCAAGGATATCATTACGGTCTAGTTCACCTAGCACAATTGAGGGCCGCGTACTGGTTGAGTGCCTCAAAACCTGGGGTATTCCGTCCTCACTAGAATCACGAAACTTCATAATACCCTCCTCAGCATTGAACCGAAACTCAAGCATATCATCAAGCTCATCCTCATCATCACCTTGCCGAGTGTGATTCTGTTTTTCTGATTCAACAACCTTACCAACCCCTTGTACTCCCAGGCTCGGGAACTCGTCTCTTACTGGCGATCTGTGGTCGCGCGCACGTGGGGCTTCTCCTGAGCCTGAACCTCCTTCAAGGCTATGCTCACTACCATGCGGTGAGAGAAATATCTGCCTTCTTAAGTCTTCGACACTCGGGTTTAGCGGGCTGTTGCCGCCATACGGGCTAGCAACCGACAAGTCCGACGAGCGTGCTACTGACAAGCTGCTGGCATTCGCCACCGAGTCCAGCTTTTGCAGGCTGCCTCTGTCCATTGCTTGATACCTCGGCGTATCTTGTAATGCTTGTATCTCCCTGGCTGGCTAGTTTCAATGTACTTTGTCTTCTGTACCGTTGCGTACGTATTGGTTAGAGTTTGGTCGTGATCAGTGCCCCAGCTATGCCCTTGCCCACCATCATCTCTCCCACATGTATATCGACGCGAACTCGTCAAACATTTGATAGAATTATTTAACGTGATAGGACTTGCCGGGAGATCCTGGGTGATAGTGCCTCATCCGCAATTAGTCTCCGATAAGCCCAATTTGCATGGGTTGTAATTTGGGTGTGGCCCAAACCTTTACAGAGAGAGGGAACCTAGCAAATGCACGCTCGTACCGGCGAGGACTCGACAGGAAGTCAGTAAAAATATTGGTCTCTGCGATATCAGCATCTTCTGGAGAGTTGTCTGCTCGTAAGACTACTAAAGATCTATTACGTCGATGCAACTGCTTTTAATTGGAGTACCATTTATTTCGATCAAGAATAATGTTGAAGCATATTGATCAGCCAAGCAAACGGCCAATTGATTTGACATAGGGTGTCGGAAAGTACCCCAGAAGCTATCTAGATGACCTAGCTTCACCTCTCCAATTATGCCAAGAGTATGGAAAAGCCTAGAGCTACAAAGGCTCTGAAAAGCGAGATTGCCCGAGATTTTGCATTGCTCGAAGTCTCCACAGGCACTGGAGTTGTTTCTACAGCACTAGAGCTTTCAACAACCCTGGAAGTTTCAATGGCCGGCTGAGTCGTCGTAGGAATAGCAGTATATTGGCAAGTGGGACATACACTGATAGTCTCAGTGAGTGTCATTGCCTGAGAAAGAGTCTTAGCTGGAATGAAAGTACTGCTGCAGGTTGTCTCTGGGATGACGTGAATACCAGTGCAACTTGGGCAGGTGGTCACGTAGGTGGTAACGAACATAGTCGTTTCCAACTCAGGACAGTACGTAGTCGTAACGGTGGTGGCCCTCGTGATCGTGGTAGCTGGGAAAACAGTGCCACTACAGGTGGTCTCGGGTATTATATGACTGCCCGTGCAAATGGGGCACGTCGTGACATAAGTGGTTGTCAATACAGTCTGCGTTCCAGTGGTACTAGTAACCACTTCAGTTGCTGAACCACAGACTGGGGTGGAGCTTCTTGCAATACCACCTCCCTTTGTAACTGCGTTGGCAGCTGCCTCCAGAACTGTGTTGACGTCTGAGTTGAGTGAAGCTAGAATAGAGCAGTTGACGATAGTGTAGAGGGTATTTACAAGGTCAATGATAGCACTTTGCAGTTCCACAAGCTCTGGACCATCTGCAGCAGCGCGCTTACGACCAAATAGAGTCTTGCCAATGTTGGAATACAAGGGCATGAAATCACTGAAAACAGTTTCGGCGGCAACAGCAATATAATACGCCTCGCAGCCCGTGAGTGCACCAACGTTAGTACCAGAGGCTGTGACATTCTTGATTTCGCTGATAAGGCCAGAGAGAATATTGGCGATGTTCGGTGCGGTCCCGCCGATCTGGGCAGTCTCGCTCTGGATATTTGAAGCCATTTCGACGAGTCCCGCGTAAAATGTGGCGGCAGGAGATCCGGCTGAGATGCAAGAAGATGTCGGAAGAGCCGATGTGGGGCCTGATGTGGGGCCTGATGTGGGAGCCGACGTGGGAACTACAGAGGCACGAGAACTGTCAACAGCGCTCGACGAGAATGCAGCGCTAGAAGCGGTAGTGGCATTTGAAAGCACGCCGGAACTCGACGAGACACCGGCACTTGATGAGACACCGACACTTGACGAAACACCGGCATTTGAAAGCACGCCGGAACTCGACGAAACACCGGCACTTGACGAAACTCCGGTACTTGATGAAACTCCGGCACTTGACGAAACTCCGGCACTTGACGAAACACCAGCACTTGACGAAACACCAGCACTTGACGAAACACCAGCACTTGACGAAACTCCGGCACTTGACGAAACTCCGGCACTTGACGAAACTCCGGCACTTGACGAAACTCCGGCACTTGACGAAACTCCGGCACTTGACGAAACTCCGGCACTTGACGAAACCCCAGCACTTGACGAAACACCAGCACTTGACGAAACTCCGGCACTTGACGAAACTCCGGCACTTGACGAAACTCCGGCACTCGTCGACACTCCGGCACTTGACGAAACCGCACTCGAAGATGAAGCACTTGTCAACGGTACAGAGCTCGGTATGCTCGACGGGGCGGCACTACTCGACGTCGCTGTTGTTAGTCTATAAGAATAAACGACTCTCCTCATTCAAAACAAAGAAGATCAGGGTTGTTACTCACGAGAGCAGCTCGCCGGCGGAGTAGGGGCTGGCGTATAGGTGGCCGAGTACACAGAGAGCGCCGCAGAAAACGCACTGTTGATGGAATTGATGCCGGCATCCATGGAGCTAATAGCAAAGCAGGATAGCTGGGAAAACGCAATGCCTTCCATTGTATTGAAAGCCTGCTGGAGAAGGACCAATTGGTTTGACATGGCAAATTGACTGCCCGCTGCAGTAACCTGGCCGGCTTTGATAGAAAGCTGCTCAAGGATGTCAACAATTGGCGAAACGATCGACGTCTCGAACTGGGACGCAATAACTGACTGAGAACACGCAGAAGCGCCAGCTGGTAAAGCACTTGCATATGAGTTCGCTATTAAAATTTCACCTTGAATTTTGTCGAGGCCAAGCAAAACCTCCTCACTGAAGATTTCAAAGCTTTCTGACAAAGCTATAGTAGCGTAGAAAGACGCTACTGAGGCTACGGATGAAAATTCCGATGACAAGCTCAAGGCATCCCCGCTCAAGGAACATTCTTGAGCCAAAGCCGGTTGGAATATTGCGGCCAATAGCGAAAGAACACATACCAACGGCCGAACCAGCTGTAGCATTAGTCAAAATGTAAGAGGTACATCCAAGTGATTCGCGCCGGCTCGATATATTTAAGGTAGTTTGGGCACGTTGGTGCAGCCCTGGTCGGATAAAAACATGTACATGAGCCGTGCATCTGGCGATTTCTTAAAACTTTGAATTTGGCTGTGAGCTGCGTTAAGTACCAGTCTCTCATTGCTATTGGCATAATGTAAACGGAATGCAACATGCCGTATGGGAGCTATGTGAGAGACAGAACTTCCGCGGCCAACTGTGTAACCTGTATTGAATTGTAAGTTCGCGTGCCATCACCTATGCCTCACGGGTGTCTTTGATTCGCGGTCGATCACCTGTACGATTTCTGCACAGGCGGGGACGGTCGCCCACCAAATCGCCCGATTGTTTGCATCAACAGCGCGACATTGCATATCCTAAACCGAGAAAAGCCGTGCCTACTCCATACCTATAACCGTGTGCTCGAAACTCCGCTATAGCCCATCACCTGTTTAGGCTCCCGTTAGGTAAAATCTGAAATTATTGTGACTGACTAGTATGTGAGCAAATGCTCCTCATATCAGGTGAGATTCTAAGGAGCGTTGTCGACGAAGCAGGACATGTAGCCGTCAAGTTTGGGTATGACGGTTACCGCATTTGAATCTTCGCAATGTGCCCCGTGACTATTCTCTGATCAGCCCATGCGCAAGCATATCTTAGCTCCGAAATGATGGCTAACCAAGAATGGCAAGCGCTTGCGTCTGGCGAGGTATTCTAGAGCCAGCGCTGACACATATCACAGCCTGTTGCCTCAAGGCGTACGGGACTTTTTTGGGCCATCTGCTTATAGTTCTCAACAGTCGCTAACTGACGTGCCAGTTATGGCAATGCCCTCACCGGCTATTGACATGCAGGACAGAGGGCCAAGATCAAGACAACAGAACTTCCCCCATGCATTGCTTCTCCATGCATTGCAGAACCGATAGCCATGCAAGGGCTCTGCCGACAAAATGCTGTCGGGGGAATGGAAACTGACGGAACAAGGAGACAGCGCAGGAGTCTGACAGTCAGTCAGAATTCAAATGCCGTTATACTCTTTACAGGTCATGTAGTCGTGAGATCGTTTTCTTACGTGCATGTCTTCGAGTTGGTCGTGATCAATGTCCCTTCAATGCCTTTCACTCAACTCAGAAGCAAGGTGTACGTCAGCGTGGGTAATTTTTTCACGTCGGCATATGAATGGACTAGTGACTTAGCTAACATAATTCGCTTTTCGTGTTAAAATCGACCAGGAAATCCCAGGTTCAGCCCGACCCATCGGCACGCGATGGAGATCTGATTGTGAGACTGGCAAGTCACATACCTAGCGGAACTTCATGGGCGCGTAATACGCTGAGGTGCTTTTTTACCGTTGCTTCAGTGAATATTGGCCCTAAAACCATTTGGTTGACATAGCGTCACCTGTCCGATTAAATGAAGAGTATGTACACTAGTACAGCCAAAAAGACGCTCAAATGAGAAGCTGTCCAAGATCTCGCATCGCTTGACGTCTCAACGGATACTGGAGCTGTCGCTATAGCACTAGTGGTTTTAACTGCTGTCTGAGTCGTAGGTACAGTAGTGTATTCACAAGTCGGACATACGGTGATAGTCTCAGTGAGCGTCGTTGCCTTTGTCAGAGTTGTGCCAGGAATGACACTGCCACTGTACTTAGTCTCTGGGACGACGTGGGTCCCCGTGCAAATCGGGCAGGTGGTTACGTAGGTAGTAACAAACATAGTCGTTCCTGATTCAGGACAATATGTAGTTGTGATAGTGGTAGCCTTGGTTATCGTGGTGGCCGGGATCACAGTGCCATTGGATGTAGTCACAGGAACGACATGAGTGCCTGTGCAAATGGGGCAAGTCGTGACATAAGTGGACGTCAATACAGTCCGGGTTCCAGTAGTACTAGTAACCATTGCGGTTGCTGGACCACAAACCGGGGAGTAGCTGGTGGCAATACCGCCTGCCTTTGTGACGGTGTTGGAGGCATCCTGCAGTACTTGGTCGACGTCTGAGTTGAGTGTGGCCAGGGTAGAGCAGTTGACGATAGTG
This sequence comes from Tardiomyces digboiensis, assembly GCA_030570855.1. Lineage (NCBI taxonomy): Eukaryota > Fungi > Ascomycota > Dipodascomycetes > Dipodascales > Trichomonascaceae > Tardiomyces > Tardiomyces digboiensis. The sequence continues at coordinate 12,927 of JAJLWU010000122.1, read as the reverse complement.
TAGAGGGTATTTACAAGGTCAATGATAGCACTTTGCAGTTCCACAAGCTCTGGACCATCTGCAGCAGCGCGCTTACGACCAAATAGAGTCTTGCCAATGTTGGAATACAAGGGCATGAAATCACTGAAAACAGTTTCGGCGGCAACAGCAATATAATACGCTTGGCAGCCAGTGAGTGCGCCAACGTTAGTCCCAGAGGCTGTGACATTCCTGATTTCGCTGATTAGGCTAGAAAGAATATTGGCCATGTTGGATGCGGTGCCGTCGATCTGGGCAGTCTCACTCTCGACGTCTGAAGCTATTTGGACGAGTCCTGCATAAAATGTGGCGGCAGGAGACCCGGTCGGAATGCAGTGTGATGTTGGAGGCACCGACATTGGAGTCGACGTGGAAACTGACGATGCACGAGACGTAGTAGTGACACTTGACGAGGCACCGGCACCCGTTGAGATACCGGCACTTGAAGAGACGTTTGACAAAACACTGGCACTTGACGACGTACCGGAACTTAAAGAATCACTTGCATTAGAAGAGACAGAGGCACTTGCGCTCGAGTCACTGGCGCCGGATAACACGCTAGCGCTTGGCGAAACACCGGAACTTGACGAAACCCCAGCACTTGATGCAACACCAGCACTTGACGAAACACCAGCACTTGACGAAACACCAGCACTTGACGAAACACCAGCACTTGACGAAACACCGGTACTCGACGAAGCAACACTCGACGAAACACCAGCACTTGACGAAACACCAGCACTTGACGAAACACCAGCACTTGACGAAACACCAGCACTTGACGAAACACCGGTACTCGACGAAGCAACACTCGACGAAGCAACACTCGACGAAACACCAGCACTTGACGAAACACCAGCACTTGACGAAACACCAGCACTTGACGAAACACCGGTACTCGACGAAGCAACACTCGACGAAACACCAGCACTTGACGAAACACCAGCACTTGACGAAACACCAGCACTTGACGAAACACCAGCACTTGACGAAGCAGCACTCGATGAAGCAGCACTCGACGAAACACCAGCACTTGACGAAACACCAGCACTTGACGAAGCAGCACTCGATGAAGCAGCACTCGACGAAACACCAGCACTTGACGAAGCAGCACTCGATGAAGCAGCACTCGACGAAACACCAGCACTTGACGAAACACCAGCACTTGACGAAGCAGCACTCGATGAAGCAGCACTCGACGAAACACCAGCACTCGACGAGCCAGCGGTTGTAGATGAGATAGCACTCGTCAGGGGAATAGAGCCAGCTGTCGCAGATGGGACAGCACTACTAGATGTGGCTGTTATCAGTACTAGCTTTACCGTTTACCAGAGTCATTCAACCAGTATCAAGGCCTGACTTACCTTGGCAGCTCTTAGGAACGATGGGAGGTGAGTTATAGGTCACCGCAGAGTATACAGACAGCGCCTCAGAAAATGCACTGTTGATGGAGTCGATATCGACATACATGGAGCTAACGGCAAAGCAAGATAGCTTGGAGAAAGCAATAGCTTCCATAGAATTAACGATAGACTGGAGCAAAACCAAGTTAGTTGCAATGCTGTCTTGATAGCCTAGCTCAGCCATGTCAGAGGCTTTGTTGATAATTTGCTCAAGAAAACTAACGATTGGTGGGGCAACAGAGCTGTCGAACTGAGATACAAGGGCCGACTGTGAGCATGCCGAAGCGTCAGCAGATAGAGCGTTTGCATATGTGTTGACCGTTACAAAATCACTGTAAATATCGTTGAGACCGTTCACAATACCCCCAGCAACATTATTTAGCTGAACCGTATAAGCGGCCAGAACAGCAAGACCAGAAGCTCCGGCAGCTAAGTGAGAGAATGCAGACGACAAACTCAAGGCATCCCCGCTCAAAGGGCATACCTGAGCAAAGACCGGCTGGAGTGCTGCAACCAATAGCGAAAGAGCAGATACCAATATCATTTATGTCATAAATCAAATGAGGTAGACCCAAGCGACTCGTCGATGTATATATATGGTGGACTTGGACGACGATTCACGCAGATCCGACGGGTTGGAGAACAATCGCGCATAAGCCGCGCAGATAGTAACTTCGTCAGCTTTAACCTTAGATACCGCGTTCCCCCTGTAGTTGAAAGACGTAAGGGGTTCTACATTACAAACAATTTGGAACATTTGTTAATTAAAATGGATAACTTTGCACTTGGCACACTATATCAAACTTTTGTAACATAATTTACCGGAGAAACTGCACAGTATAAGCTATATTAACCTGAGGTCGATCACCTGTACGATCGCTGCATAGACTGCACTCACATTCTAAGTCCTCTCGATTGCATGCAGCAAGAGCCACCACAGTTAAAACACCGCTGGGGACTACAAAGTAAAGCACAATTTAAGTTTCAGCATTGACTACTTGCGTGTAAATCCCTAGTTCTCTATTCGACGCGCATGCTAAACAAAGACAATAATGGCCCTTAACGATGAAAGAAAGCGAGACGGCGTGGACGAACGGGAAAAGCTTGGCAGAAATGCACCCTGCGCTCAAATGCCAACATTTGAAGCTGCATAAACGATACCACCTCGTCGAGGGAAGTGTGAGCCAATGTTGCTTTTGAAAACGGTACTTGGCTGACAAGGCCATACCGTATAGTGTTGCACGTCTCAGACTGCCTGAAAGTTGATACTTGGAGGACCCGCATTCGTCGGGTACGTCACTTGGAACGAGAATTTTATGCTGATGGTTTGTGATTATTATAATTCACTCGTTATGGCATCTAACTCGCATGGCATTCTCTGTGGCACCTCGACAGCTGTTAATATACAAAACTACGTGCAACAACACGAAAATGCGGGGAGAATTACATGCGGCTGCAGCGAAATAGCCGTTCAACGGCGCTACTGACGATCAGCCGTGTCGGAGGAGACAAGGAAGCAGTGCAGCAGTCGGACGATCCGCTGCCAGAATGTACTTTGAGACAAGGAAGCAGTGCAGGTGCCGGACGATCCGCTGCCAGAATTTGTATACATCTTACCGGGTGGTGTAAACATGAGATCATTTTATATACATGGGGATGCGAAATAGGATATGTACAACTTGCATTACTTGTCGGACTGTTTTTCGTCGTTGGTGGCCGACTTGCCGCCAGAATTGCCATTTTTGGAATCTTGATGGGTGATTTTCTTGAAAAGGTTCTTAATAAAGCCTCCAGACGAATCAGCCGACTTGCAGTCAGGGGTAGAAGTGTTATCATCGAGCTCGTCCGCAACAGTGTCAGCAAGTGGCGGATATTGCCGTTTGGCGTTCTTGTCGCCAAACGCGTCCGCCAGTGCCTCTAGCAGCATCTGTTGAGTGCTGTTCTCGGGCCGGAGAGTCTTGACTTCAAACGTGACCTTGAGATTGCCCATCATACCACGACGGTTTAGCACTGGCATCCCATGCTCGGGGATTGTGACAGTCCTGCCAGACTGAGTCGATGGCGGCACCGTTAGCTGGATCTTAGGGCCCAAAAGTGTAGGGATCTCGATCTTGCCGCCCAACGCAGCAGTCGTCATAGGAATTTCGGCTTTGTACAGAAGATCAGAGTGAGATACCTTGAACAGCGGATGTGGCTTGACTCGCACACGTACATACAAGTCGCCCTTGGTGGCTTTGATGTTAGGTCCGCTCAAAACAGGCGGACTATCGCCCTCCTCAGCTAACCGTAGGCGCATGCCATCAGCAACGCCGGCCGGGATATCTACATCTGTGGATCGTTGTTTTTGAACAACTCCCTTGGAGTGACAGGTCCCGCACTGTGCACTGCGTGGAATCACAACACCAGAACCCTCGCAAGTGTGGCAAGTTGAAGCCATTTGGAATCCACCCTGCATCAAATGCACAGTTGTTCCAGTACCTCCACACGAGGGGCACGTCTGCTTCTTCTGTCCAGCCTTGAGCCCACTTCCATTACAGGTCCCGCACTCATCTAGTGTGTTGTACTCGACTGATCGGTTAACGCCTCGAGCTGCATCCTCTAGAGATATGGTTAGCGATACCTCAATATCGTCACCCTTGTAATGCATTACGCCACGGTTGCGGCCACGGCCCGCCGTCTGATCGCCAAACCCAAAAATGTCTTCAAAATTGAAACCACCCTGGCCGCCACCCGCTCCAAATCCGTCAAAGCGAAATCCACCAAAGTTACCGCTAAAGTTTCCAAACGGATTGAATGGGCCATCAGAGCCACCGGGCCCTCCAGGTCCTGCACCCTGCTCAAAAGCTGCGGCACCAAAGTTATCGTACTGTTTGCGCTTGGTCTCGTCTGAAAGAATTTCATAAGCAGCTTGGATTTCTTGGAACTTCTTCTCGGCGCCATCCTCCTTATTTACATCCGGGTGGTATTTTTTTGCTAGCTGATAATATGTTTTCTTGATATCCTTAGCCGAAGCAGTCTTATCAACGCCCAATGTCTTGTAGGGATCCTGTAGTAGAAGCTTTGCCGAGCTGTGAAACGTCGCTCGTCCAGATCCAGCCGGAAAAACACGCCTCGCAAACCCGTTTCGAAGCACTGCGCTTCCTGCTCGTTTCCTAAGAGCACTCAGCCCTCTCCCCACCACGTGCATTATTTTCGAGTCCTCTAGCTTACGATCCCGTTGGTAATTTTATAGTCTGTGACTTGAAGTATGCAACTTCCAGAAATTTCTCGTTCGGTGAGAGATGTACCCTAAACTCCGATCGGTAATGCACCGAAAGTAGCCATAAAAATATTAATACGAATACCACCGCGCCGAAACGGCTCTACAGCAAAGTCAGTAAAAACACATTTGTTTTCATTACAAACTCCAAATTAGTGCTGTGTAGGCATGACTACGTGAGCAGCGTCTCCAACAGCATCCTCGTGGCGCCAGTGGGCCGTGACAGTCTTGTACTGGGTGAGGAACTGGAGACCGGCCTTACCGTAAAAGTTAAGGTCGCCCAGGAACGAACCCTTGTTACCAGTAAACGAAAACATGGGCAGAGGGACTGGGATCGGTACATTGATACCAATCTGGCCAGCCTGGATATCCTTTTGGAATTTATAGCCGGTGGGGCCCGAATTGGTGAAGATGGCAGCACCGTTTCCGTACTTGTTGCGATTAATGAGCGCAATGGCATCGTCCAGAGTCTCTGCCTCAACAACGACAAGAACAGGTCCAAAAATCTCCTCATCGTAGCATCGCATGCCAGGCTTGACGCCAGTGATGACGGTTGGCGCCAAAAAGTTGCCGTTAGGATAATTGGCTGGACGGTATCCACGGCCATCGAGGGCAATGGTGGCACCCTCCTTCTCAGACTGGGCAATGATCTCCTCAATACGAGCTAACGAGTGCTTGGAGATAACAGGACCGAGATCGGCGCCCGCCTCGAAACCGCCATCGACCTTGAGTCGCTTAGCACTCTCAATGATATCCGCGACCCAGTCGCGAGTCTCGCCGACAGTCACAAGAACCGATAGAGCCATGCAGCGTTGGCCCGCGGCCCCAAATGCAGCGCCAACGACTGAATTGATTGTGTGCTGGCGGTTGGCATCGGGCGCAATGACACAGTGGTTCTTGGCGCCTAGGTTGGCTTGTACACGCTTTCCATTAGCGGTGCCGCGCTGGTGAATATACTTACCGGCCTTGTCGGAGCCTACAAACGAGATGGCCTTGATACGAGGCTCGTCAAGAATGAAATCGACAGTTGGTGCTGAGCCGTGGACAACGTTGACCACTCCTGGCGGGGCACCAGCTTGGCGCGCCAAGTCGGCCAGCAGTACAGCTGCACCCGGATCACGCTCAGACGGCTTAAGTACAAGAGTGTTTCCAGTGACAATAGTGAGCGGGATCGACCACAGCGGGATCATTGCCGGGAAATTGAATGGGCAGATGGCTGCGACAACACCAAGGGGCTCGCGGTACATCTTGGTCTCCATATCGCGACTGACCTCGAGGAACTCGCCAGTCAAATCGCGGGTAACCGCACAGGCGGCCTCAGCAACCTGCAACCCTCGCAAAACGTCGCCCTTTGCGTCAGCAAATGTCTTGCCCTGCTCAAGAGTGATAAGCGACGCGAGGTCATCCCAGCGTTCGCGAATCAGCTTGACGAGATTAAAAGAAATCTGCTGGCGGCTGAGAATCGTCGTATCCTTGAACGACTCAAACGCTTTTTGGGCAGCATCCACTGCTGCCATGAGCTCCTCTGGGGTGCTTTGCGGGACGCGGGTCACGAGCTCATTAGTGGCAGGGTCATGCAAATCAATCCATGTCGACGCCTTGGACTCAACATATTCGTTGTTGACGTATCCCTTTGTGTTTTCGATAACGGCAAGTTTTTCGTGGCTTCGTGGGAATGTGTGGTACAGAGCCGGGGCGGCGCTGGCCCGGTTAGCAATTCGTGAACCAGCTAAAGCCATTCGGTGTCGGGCGAGGCAAGAAGCGAATCCTCGTGCCTGAAGCAGTCTTCCACTCATGGAACTGTGTTGGGGAAATTCTTCCTTGACGGTAAGCTGTCACTTGTTGGCGTGATATTTTCGTCCTTATATCGGTTTCTCCCCTCCAAGCGCGGCTAACTGGCTGCCCCGCGTCCGGGACTAGGGTATCCACGCGCACTCGGAGCTGTCTCGGGAAGGGTCCGGTAGTAGGCGGAATTTTCCCGTAGGCCATATCAAATAGTATATTTTGACTTTAGTATCACTCGGGAATTGCACCCAACTACACTCTGAACTTGGGAAAAGCAAATCCGGTGCCGATTAAATGGCCGTGGCCGACTATAAGAGTGGGCGCTGGCTAGCCAGATAAGGAAGGCGACCTATGCAAGGAATGCATCTTTCAATTCGTGCCTGGCCAACCGAGAGAGTCGCTCATGGCCATGAGTTCCCGATGAATGTCTTAATAGTTACTGCTACAAATGCGCCCCCATCTGGCTGAGGTCCACTTGTTTTGGCCCCAAAGATGGGTCGCGATAGCCGCCGACAGCCGTACCCTCATCTGCCACTTGCGCCGGAGTTTGCATCGCTACAGCCACGATTTACGCTACACATTAATTCTGCCATTCAGTCTCTCAAAGTCCATGGGGCCAACCATGACGAAGAGCCAGCAGGACGCTACATGTCACGTCATGCTGTCCCTTACTAAACGCAGTTCACCACACCAATAACGACCATTGCCTGCAATCGATATAGCGCCCTACAATAAAAAATAAACTCGAATTTATAGGAATGGACAATTAATGTACCTGGAAGAGTACCGCCAGCTTGCGAGTCCACTACCACTTCTTGCCTGAGTACATCAGAGGCGCTGGGCAACAATGCCAGTAAGATGGGTAGGTGGTAATTGGACAAAATGACGATAGCATAACCGTATTATCTGCTGGCGGCTGGTTCCTACCGGCATGGCGGTTTAGATTTGAAGGCAAGGGTTGGACATACTGCAAGTTATCGGCACTAGTGAAGATTATGCCGACAGCACGGGTAGGGCCGAAATTCAGAAAACTGGACTAATTCGGCAATAGTTTAGTGGCTAGAATTTCCGCCTGTCAGTGGAAGCGTTCCCACAGCGCGCGGGGGACCGGGGTTCAATTCCCCGTTGCCGAGCATTTTTTTGTTCTGATATACTCCAGAATGGTCTTGTCGCCTCTTTTTGGGTCCCGCTCGAAAGCTAGACGCAGAACAGATTTCTTCCGCTTGCCGCGCATTACTTCATCAGATATACCTGCGGTCGTTGATATTTCCGAGGTTCCCAACCCGACTGTCGTTTTTGAATGACGACACCATAACTATAGCCTTTGCAACTCTATTGAGCACACTACTCGTCTATGTCCTAAAGGTATTTAACTCTCGATAATTTTTTTGAGATAATAACTTCGAGAGGAGTGCTCGGTAGCCGTCAACGCGATCGGCTTACCCGGGCGGTCGCCCGGGGAACTACATGATTGGCTGGGAGCTCTGCGTAGTAAAGGGACTGAAAAAGAACTACTGGTTCGTTTGTCTTGTTAAAACGAGTGCAACAATGGCTCTTTCCATCGTCTCGGTATGTTCATTTGGTGCGCTGGAATTGTGAATCGAATATATTGCTAACTACAGCGTCGTCTCCCGACCATCGCTCGTGTTGCTACCCGCAACTTCTCGGCTGTTGCAGCCCGCCGAAGTAAGTTCTGCTGTGCTATAGACAATGCTTGGTTTACTATCCTGGGTATCCTTGTCTTAACTTATATCCCCGCTTATGGGATTTTATTGCGAGAGCTTAAATGGCTCAGAGGCGATTGATTGGCCCGGTCAGTGTTGAAACGGTAGTCGGTGAGAACTCGTGGCGCATTCCTTGGGGATCATTGCCATAGACCACGGAGAAGTTCTGTAATAATATGCGCTCTTGTACATTGTTTAAATGGACACTTGTGGGGTGAAGGGGCCTGCGCACTCTGTGAAGTTGTGCAAACCGTCATCAACCACTGCCGCATATACGTAGATCTCGAGCTCGTTCGATGGGGTCAAACTTTGGGTGAACACAATGTGATGTGCGGGTTTGGTTCCCTGATACTGCCTCCCCCGGGTCTGTGCTGTGGTTCACTGGACGATTCTGCTCACCCTGGATCCGGGCTGTTATTCACTGGACGATCCTAATACTGGCCTTCCTGCACACCCGTCCTAATACTGTCATCGCTACGCACATGGACACTAGACGTAACAAGGAAACTAACAAACAGACTTGGTGCAGGACCTCTATCTCAAGGAGATCAAGGCTTACAAGCCCAAGCCCCTGACTGCTAAGGATGCCGAGGGCAGCGTCAAGCCGTGGGCTGTCCCCCCGGCTCCCAAGGCCCCTGAGGTCGAGGGCGATGTCGCAGAGGTCTCTGACTATGCTTCAGCCCCTGTCGAAGTCAATGTCGAGGTTGCGACTGAGAACGGCGATGCTGCTGCCCCCGCCGCGGTTGCTGACGATTGGTTCCCCGTCGAGGACATCAAGGAAGAAGCTCACCACTAAAATAGACATCCATATTCTAATGAACCGGCATGATTGCGTGTAAATACTCAACCGTGGTGACTAGTACTCGATGACTCGTACGTATGATACGATATGCCCGCCCTATGCAGCATTGATGCACAAATATCTACCATGTTACGCCGCAGCTCGACGTTGGAGCCACCCCACTTTCAACGATTCGGACTAGGATCCACTTCAAGCTCGCATTGCTCTACGATAGTTAGGTGTTAGGTGGAAGTAGTGGCAATGAAGTTGACGCCGTTGATCAAAGTTCCTCTCAAGGGGACTCAGGACACCGATTGGGTGTACCCGCTACGAATGTACCTAACTGGTATATATGGTTCAGCAGACCAATTCAATGAGGAGATTTCCGGCCTCCATCATCTCCGGCAAGACGTTCGTGGGTCAGCACAGGATAAAACCGGTAGAGACATTGTTTATCGGTATTATGGGCAACTAGAACTCTTAGACCTTCGCATCCCGGTCAACGAGCATGCCTGCAAGGTGGCGTTCACATGGTACGTTTCGCTCTTTCCAAGTAGTTTGTGGCAATCTCTTAGACGTATCAAAGGAGAGAGAGGCAGCATTGTGCTTTCAATAGGACTCGTTCTTCACTCGACAACTACCATAGGAGTCACATACTAATAGCAGGACGGACGCCTTTACAAACAGCCCTACGACGCAGTACTCTCTTGCGTTTGAGAAAGCGTCTCTGCTATTTAACTTGGCATCCATATATTCGCATATTGCCGGAAACAGCGACGACGTAAAAGTAAGATATGCCAACTGCCAAGCGGCAGCGGGTGTGTATTCATTTATACTCCAGAACTTCCTGCATGCTCCGAGTACGGATCTGTCGCAGGACACGGTCAAAGCGCTGTCGACGCTAATGCTTGCACAGGCTCAAGAGGCATTCTTGGACAGGCTGTTGAACGACAGCACTGTAAAACACACAATGGCAGCAAAGGTCGCAAAGGGCGCATCAAACCTGTACAAGACTGCCGGTGAAACGCTTCAGTCTGTTTTCACAAACAAAGCCTGGGGTGACCGTGCTTGGCACCAGTACGCTACTGTCAAGTCAAAGTACTTCCTTGCAGTCTCGCATTTTCAGCGGGGCCTCGCGCTCGAAGAGAGCGGCAAGTACGGCGAGGCTTGTTCGTGGTTCACTGCTGCCGCCACGGCCCACCAAGAAGTGACGCGGTCTTATATTCCCGGCTCGTACGCCCAATTCCGCGAGGTTTGTACTGCAGCGGTTGAGACGTCCCAGAAAAAAGAAAAGGAGATGGAAAAGGACAATGATCTCATCTACCATGAGGTAGTTCCACCTTTTAGCAGTCTCGCAGAGGTTGCCGGGCTGGAAGCTGCTAAGCCTACACCCATCAACGAGTTGTACAGCGAGCGTGAGTTCAAGTCGCTAATTGGACGTGATCTGTTTGAAAAGGTCATTCCATTGTCCGTCCATGAGAAAGCAAGCATGTACTCGGAAGAAAAAGCAAAACTGCTCCGAGAGGAGGGAGATAAGGTGGAAGTTGCCAACGAGGAGCTGTCGTCGGCTCTCGAATTTCTTGATTTACCAGCTTCTCTGCGACTTGTTAAAGACGATAATAGTGACACTGCAGTAGATGTGCCAGTTATTGTTCAAGATTGGGCTTCGGATGTGTCAACGGCACCATCGCGATCGTTTGAATCCCTTGAGAAAGCCCGCAGTGGTGTCAATACCACCATTAATAAGGCTCAGTCAATTTTGGATCGTGAAACTAGCTCATGGCAGGAAGCCAAATCGCGCTATGGTGATACACTACGACAGACGTCTCCGCTAAGTCTTAGCGCATCTATTGTTGGAGACATCAAGAGAATTCGTGACTCCCTGAACATGGGCGCTATTTCTGATGCGAAGATTCGTGCAATGCTCGAGCCATTTTCTGCGGACATTACACTCCTCAGAAGTGGCCCAGCTAGCAAGCAGCTTCAAAATGCCTACTCATCAATGTCATCGTCGATGTCGGCTGCTTCTGGACCCGTTGGTGGGCTCAGTCTTTTAGATTTGGATGGCGGTGAAGAGGAGGAATTGAAGAAGCTTGTATCTCACACAGAAAATATTCTGTCAAAACTTCACAAAGTGCGCAAGGAACGTGAAATTGTGTACAAAGAGTTCAAGGAGATAGTTCACAAGGATGACATTTCGTCACTGCTGATTTTGAATCGCAAGGTACCCAATATTGAGGAGCAATTGTTCAAAGCTGAGCTTGGAAAATTCCAACCACAGCAAAGTCGCATCGATGCAACTATTCATCACCAGCAGAACCTTATCAAGGAGCTTACAGATACCTGGAAGAGCGTGCTGGCGAACGAAACAGTTCGGCAAAAGACTGCTTCTCGTGAAGGAATGAGATCCCAACGTCAAGCTCTATTGGAACGCTTCCGATTGGCCTATCATGCTTGGACAGAGTCACGGGATGGTCTTGTGAAAGGCGAAGAGTTCTACAGCAAGCTGGCGTCGCTGGCGAATTCTGCATTGGCAAATGCTGAGCAGTTTGTAAACAACCGTGAAGAGGAGCGGCGCACGCTTAGTACCTCACTGAACACGTCCTCTCAGTACTCTGCACAGCATCTTTTGCGCGATTTTGACAACATTTCGATTGGGTTGCAACAAGCTCAGCAAGCGGCACCGGCACCACCCTTCAGCAGGCCCACTGATGGCTACCAGAGTACCAGTTACCAGCCCAGTGGGTACAGCTTTGGCCGTGAATCAGATGCATCGGAGCCTCCAACCCTTCCTCCAAAGCCGGGATCCGTTCCACCCCAAGCAGTGGCGTCTCCTTATTATGGCCACCCCCGTGAGCAAGTCCCTCAAGACCCTTACAATGTTCCATCGGCTTACGATTCATCGTTGTATGGCCCATCGTCGCCTTATATTCCCAGTTACTCTTATCAGCAGGGACCAGACTCAACCCGGCAAGGCAATCATTAGTATTTATGTTAAATACTACTTTATTTACAATCTACGCTTTCAGAAGTTTGCATGACAAGCTGTGTGATGTCATTCAGGTCGCCGGCCATGTGACACTCCTCTCGATAGAGCAGAGGGGGCGAGTCACTCCGCTACTCAATGGAATCCGGCATATATCAAATATTGCGGTTGCTTGAGCAGTTATTGTTCATATTCCTGCCGTGCGTCTTTTTCTTAGAAGACGCTGGCGGCGAGTACATGAACTCCTTGCCAAAGGCAGCGTCAGATAGTCGTTGGAATGAAATTATACCGGAATCAACAAGTGCAATTATAACGCTTCTCCAGCCATATTTCAAACGTTGAAGAGAGGCTTTTCTTAAGACAGATTCGTCAATATCCCCATGGGACAGCAAAGCATCAGTTTGTTCCAGTGTCGGCATTTTGAAGTCGCGAGCATTGACAACGCAAATCTTAAAGTCTGGTGGTCGAGGATTTGCTTTCTTAAATTCGCAATTCGGTTTCCATACATGGTAGGTGATATTGTATGGGCCCATCATCTCTTGCGTCATAGAATTCATGGTGGACGGTAAATCCAAAGGGTCATGAAATGGTATTAGCATCATGTCGTTGAAGACATCAACTGCGGTTAGTCTATCCATCATATGAGGGTCACACAAGTTACCCTTCTACATACCATACGAACGGTAGACTGGCCGCCGTAGCAATGGGGCGTTTGCGTGGCTTCGGGCGAGATATTCTCTTATGTACTGGAAGCCAACTTGCCAGATTGACCGAGTAGAAACGGGGCCAACAGTAGAGTACTGGTAAGAATCAGATGCCCGTTGAACGATAAAACCAAGACGTTTAAGATAGGAGTAGACTTGAAGGCGCTCAATTGAACCGTCATCCTTTGAACCAATGCAACATGCGTAGACAGCCTGCAGGGACATAGGCACTCCATTCTCCCAAAAGCACTCCATTGTGCCACGCTC